>JASTWK010001798.1:0-24474 GCA_030770225.1 Temnothorax unifasciatus | reverse complement strand
CTATACGCAGGATAAATAAAACCAGACAGAGAAAAGCGAAAGGTGCTCGCGAAGGGTCTCAAATCGACTCCGATCTGCCGGTGAAAAAGGAGCGAAGGAGCGACGTGCGACGCGACAGAGCAGAGCGTGGACGTATATATACGGGCGGCGTGTGCGCGCCCGTGTCGAGGAAACCGCAATAGTTAAGAACGTCCTTGCGAGCGCGAGCGTAGTATGCGCCCACACCGCGACCGTATGTACCCACGTACTCATAACCGGCCTTATTGCCTCGCAATAGGCCTTTCAGCCTTCTACGGTCTACGGATTAGCGCGGTTGTTGGTTTTACGCCACGGCGTGTCTCTCCGTTGTACCTCGTGGGCGTGCATACTCTCGCGCGCGAGAGAACGATGTACGACCACGTTATATCGCGAGTAGGCGCGCAACAAGCACGTAAAGAGGAAGTGAGAGAGAGAGAGAGGGGGGGGGCACTACGTGGGGTATCCAGGCGTCCCGCCGTTCGTGTATTTACATAATTACGGGCTTGCACAATTTTCCTGTCAATTTTTCCAGCTCATTTTTCATGGCATTTTGAGCCAGAATTACACACGGCACCGCCGACCACCGGTCGACTAGATTATCTCATAATAGACGCACGACGACGACGAGTACGACGACGATACTGCGAGGGGCATTTAAACTCGTTCTGCCTCTCGCGAGTCGCGGTGCATGATGGCATTGAAAGTCGATGGGAATACGCTACGTAGGAATTCAGTGTGTTTCTTTAATAGTCGCGCGAACGCTTCCGCACGCCATAAGCTCACGTTTCTGTTTCGTAACTTTTTTACAGTTTACCGTAACTTTTTCACGTTACCGTATAGAAGACCTTGTCACAGGTTTCGTCGTAATCTGCTCACGGCCTGAAAAGTTTCTCGCGAGAAGTACTTATCTCATATCTAAGAGATTGTGTCAAATCCTTAAAAATCAAGCAATTAAATCAATACATATCAACTTTGTTACTTTATATTTATCTTATCTCTTGTGACCATAAATAAAAAGCAATTAATTACAAAATAAATTCATTGGAACTCGTAAGCTATAAGAACTTGACGTATCGCAAATATTAAGACGAACCTGATCAGCGATCGATCGCGCGTCAGCGAGTATCTATCAAAATATTGACTTCCTGTCGCCGATAAAGCTCGACGTTTCCCAAAATTTAGCGAGCGCGCTTATCTACACCCGAGCGTATGCCCGCGAACTTAATCAGCTCTCTTTCCTGTCTAGTCATGCGAACCGGTTCTCACCGCAAGCGCGTTTACTTTATTAACAACGTAAATGTCGAGTGTCTTGAAAAAATTAGTCGTGCTTATCGAACTTTGAGAGAACTGCAACTGATAACGGTACTGAGATTCAAATACGTTTATTGGTTAAGAAGGTATCATTTATTAATAATATGTCATTATCTGTACGTGTGAATATGTAAAGAAGCGGTAGAACAGTTTAAGTAATATTCCGTTTAGCCTTTATCGAAATTGACATTAATCGTGTAATTATAATTATTATTTCCGTACAAACGAGAGAACATTCGATATTATGAGATTTATTAATGCTAACGATGAAAAATACTCTATATTAGCTTTTATCCATATTTCGATATCATTATTGAGTAGCACAATAGAACATTTAGAATTAATATTATAAGTGCTAACAAACATTTAGAGTTTATAAATTGTTATTGTTACATCTTAATGCTCATCACTTTTGTTATCTTTCTTATCAAATCTCTTGACGGACAAATTATGTATTTTCTTTGGTTGGAGATCCGTCCTTTTTTTCCCCGGGGGATAGAACTGACAATCCCGAAAGTCAACTTCCAGCATCGGTTTACGTTTAGAAAGAAGCAATGTTTAAAGTCTAACGCGCGCTTTTAAATTCACCTTTTTTGCCTAACCGATGTCCATCGTCTCGCCTGAGAGAGCGGCCACCTACGTAGTCAAATAATCGCGAAACTAATTTACTCTCTAGCGCAATTGACGCTTCGAGCGGCCTCGGCGGTAATTGCGAAACCGCAAAAAAAGGACGAGGGGAAAAAGAAACGAGAGGAAAACGGGCAACACGCTGAAATCCCAACACGGTGGAAAAGAAAGAGAGCGAGAGAGAGAGTCGTGTTAGTTTATAGGATACCCGGAGAATATTCGCGGACTGGTCGCACAATCAAGAACTTCCGTTGTGTCGTTGTTTCAGTAGATCGTTTGTATACCAACGAGTCGTGAACTTGATCCTGAAATAGCTCGTCGTCATTATTGTAACGGTAAAGAAAGAGAGAAAGAAGTCCGCGCGAACGGAGAGAACAGGGTTGACTATATGTCCACTTAGCTTTTAACCCTGAAGAGTTTCTTGACGAAGTTTATTAATCTGTTTTTATTTGTAAATAAGCAAAGTAGAACAAAATGATTGGATTTCTTTTGTGAAGGACGATGTCTGGCAATTATATGCTTTTATTATAATTCTACATACAGAAATTTTTAGACATTGCTTTAATTATTTATTTGTCTTTTTTATACAATTCATATATCTCAGCCTATTGCTGATGAAATAAAATTTAAATGAAACAAATTTAACACATATTAGTCGATTTGCTAAAATAGACATTAATACGCATTGCTAAAACAGTAATTTTACGCTAACTTAAAACCGTAAGTGGCACAAGCATTTATATTGTGATACTCGATCTCTCGACTCACGACAAGTGTAAATCCAAAGATCAACGAGTTTCGTCGAAAGCAAGTTGTTGATCTTCGGCGCGGCGCGTATCTCACCTCAGAGATGTTCTAACGTTGACACGTCAGATTCGATGACGTATCAACGACGCGATTATCGGTGATACAAAGTTTCCAAGATATTGCGTACGTTATTGTGGTGTCAACCATTTTGTTGCGCAGACGTTATCACGTGCCCACACGCCACAAGGTTGGTTATCGTTCACGTGATACGACGAAGCTTGTAAAACTCTATGAGATTAGCGACGAGTCGTCCCGCGCGGCGGCGGCGGCGGCAGTTCCGTGAAGTTGGCACCCGACTTTAACAAAATGAACTTTTAATTACAGGAAATTGTAGCATTTTCTTTGTAGTTGTTTGTAGTAACAATAATTTCGTTTGTAGTTTTATCGATTTTGCAAAAATAAAGATTTTTAAAAATCACTCTTGCTTAAAATTGAGATATTTGAAATTCGGTCGCCCTATGTGTTTTAGAATCGTTTGTAGTTGTTTGTAGTAACAATAATTTCGTTTGTAGTTTTATCCATTTTGAAATAACGAAAAATTTAAAAATCACTCTTACTCAAAATTGAGATATTTGAAATCCGCTTGGGCCATGTGTTTTAGAATCGTTTGTAGTTGTTTGTAGTAACAATAATTTCGTTGTAGTTTTATCCATTTCAAATAACAAAAAATTTTAAAAATCACTCTTATCCAAATTGAGATATCTGAAATCCGCTCGCGCCATGTGTTTTAGAATCGTTTGTAGTTGTTTGTAGTAACAATAATTTCGTTTGTAGTTGAATAATTAAACGTTGCAATGTATTGTAATAAACAAATTACGTATCTTTGTCACTTTTAAAGATATCTCGAATCCGCTTGCGCCATGTGTTTTAGAATCGTTTGTAGTTGTTTGTAGTAACAATAATTTCGTTTGTAGTTTTATCCATTTCGAAATAACGAAAAATTTTAAAAATCACTCTTACTCAAAATTGAGATATTTGAAATCCGCTTGGGCCATGTGTTTTAGAATCGTTTGTAGTTGTTTGTAGTAACATAATTTCGTTTGTAGTTTTATCCATTTCGAAATAACGAAAAATTTTAAAAATCACTCTTACTCAAAATTGAGATATTTGAAATCCGCTTGGGCCATGTGTTTTAGAATCGTTTGTAGTTGTTTGTAGTAACAATAATTTCGTTTGTAGTTTTATCCATTTCAAAATAACAAAAAATTTTAAAAATCACTCTTATCCAAAATTGAGATATCTGAAATCCGCTCGCGCCATGTGTTTTAGAATCGTTTGTAGTTGTTTGTAGTAACAATAATTTCGTTTGTAGTTGAATATTTTAAACGTTGCAATGTATTTGTAATAAACAAATTACGTATCTTTGTCACTTTTAAAGATATCTCGAATCCGCTTGCGCCATGTGTTTTAGAATCGTTTGTAGTTGTTTGTAGTAACAATAATTTCGTTTGTAGTTTTATCCATTTTGCAGTAACGAAAAATTTAAAAAATCACTCTTATCCAAAATTGAGATATCTGAAATCCGCTCGCGCCATGTGTTTTAGAATCGTTTGTAGTTGTTTGTAGTAACAATAATTTCGTTTGTAGTTGAATAATTTAAACGTTGCAATGTATTTGTAATAAACAAATTACGTATCTTTGTCACTTTTAAAGATATCTCGAATCCGCTTGCGCCATGTGTTTTAGAATCGTTTGTAGTTGTTTGTAGTAACAATAATTTCGTTTGTAGTTTTATCCATTTCGAAATAACGAAAAATTTTAAAAATCACTCTTACTCAAAATTGAGATATTTGAAATCCGCTTGGGCCATGTGTTTTAGAATCGTTTGTAGTTGTTTGTAGTAACAATAATTTCGTTTGTAGTTTTATCCATTTCGAAATAACGAAAAATTTTAAAAATCACTCTTACTCAAAATTGAGATATTTGAAATCCGCTTGGGCCATGTGTTTTAGAATCGTTTGTAGTTGTTTGTAGTAACAATAATTTCGTTTGTAGTTTTATCCATTTCAAATAACAAAAAATTTTAAAAATCACTCTTATCCAAAATTGAGATATCTGAAATCCGCTCGCGCCATGTGTTTTAGAATCGTTTGTAGTTGTTTGTAGTAACAATAATTTCGTTTGTAGTTGAATAATTAAACGTTGCAATGTATTTGTAATAAACAAATTACGTATCTTTGTCACTTTTAAAGATATCTCGAATCCGCTTGCGCCATGTGTTTTAGAATCGTTTGTAGTTGTTTGTAGTAACAATAATTTCGTTTGTAGTTTTATCCATTTCGAAATAACGAAAAATTTTAAAAATCACTCTTACTCAAAATTGAGATATTTGAAATCCGCTTGGGCCATGTGTTTTAGAATCGTTTGTAGTTGTTTGTAGTAACAATAATTTCGTTTGTAGTTTTATCCATTTCGAAATAACGAAAAATTTTAAAAATCACTCTTACTCAAAATTGAGATATTGAAATCCGCTTGGGCCATGTGTTTTAGAATCGTTTGTAGTTGTTTGTAGTAACAATAATTTCGTTTGTAGTTTTATCCATTTCAAAATAACAAAAAATTTTAAAAATCACTCTTATCCAAAATTGAGATATCTGAAATCCGCTCGCGCCATGTGTTTTAGAATCGTTTGTAGTTGTTTGTAGTAACAATAATTTCGTTTGTAGTTGAATAATTTAAACGTTGCAATGTATTTGTAATAAACAAATTACGTATCTTTGTCACTTTTAAAGATATCTCGAATCCGCTTGCGCCATGTGTTTTAGAATCGTTTGTAGTTGTTTGTAGTAACAATAATTCGTTTGTAGTTTTATCCATTTTGCAGTAACGAAAAATTTAAAAAATCACTCTTATCCAAAATTGAGATATCTGAAATCCGCTCGCGCCATGTGTTTTAGAATCGTTTGTAGTTGTTTTGTAGTAACAATAATTTCGTTTGTAGTTGAATAATTTAAACGTTGCAATGTATTTGTAATAAACAAATTACGTATCTTTGTCACTTTTAAAGATATCTCGAATCCGCTTGCGCCATGTGTTTTAGAATCGTTTGTAGTTGTTTGTAGTAACAATAATTTCGTTTGTAGTTTTATCCATTTCGAAATAACGAAAAATTTTAAAAATCACTCTTACTCAAAATTGAGATATTTGAAATCCGCTTGGGCCATGTGTTTTAGAATCGTTTGTAGTTGTTTGTAGTAACAATAATTTCGTTTGTAGTTTTATCCATTTCGAAATAACGAAAAATTTTAAAAATCACTCTTACTCAAAATTGAGATATTTGAAATCCGCTTGGGCCATGTGTTTTAGAATCGTTTGTAGTTGTTTGTAGTAACAATAATTTCGTTTTGTAGTTTTATCCATTTCAAAATAACAAAAAATTTTAAAAATCACTCTTATCCAAAATTGAGATATCTGAAATCCGCTCGCGCCATGTGTTTTAGAATCGTTTGTAGTTGTTTGTAGTAACAATAATTTCGTTTGTAGTTGAATAATTAAACGTTGCAATGTATTTGTAATAAACAAATTACGTATCTTTGTCACTTTTAAAGATATCTCGAATCCGCTTGCGCCATGTGTTTTAGAATCGTTTGTAGTTGTTTGTAGTAACAATAATTTCGTTTGTAGTTTTATCCATTTCGAAATAACGAAAAATTTTAAAAATCACTCTTACTCAAAATTGAGATATTTGAAATCCGCTTGGGCCATGTGTTTTAGAATCGTTTGTAGTTGTTTGTAGTAACAATAATTTCGTTTGTAGTTTTATCCATTTCGAAATAACGAAAAATTTTAAAAATCACTCTTACTCAAAATTGAGATATTTGAAATCCGCTTGGGCCATGTGTTTTAGAATCGTTTGTAGTTGTTTGTAGTAACAATAATTTCGTTTGTAGTTTTATCCATTTCAAATAACAAAAAATTTTAAAAATCACTCTTATCCAAAATTGAGATATCTGAAATCCGCTCGCGCCATGTGTTTTAGAATCGTTTGTAGTTGTTTGTAGTAACAATAATTTCGTTTGTAGTTGAATAATTTAAACGTTGCAATGTATTTGTAATAAACAAATTACGTATCTTTGTCACTTTTAAAGATATCTCGAATCCGCTTGCGCCATGTGTTTTAGAATCGTTTGTAGTTGTTTGTAGTAACAATAATTTCGTTTGTAGTTTTATCGATTTTGCAAAAATAAAGATTTTTAAAATCACTCTTGCCTAAAATTGAGATATTAGAAATTCGCTCGCGCCATGTGTTTTACAATCATTTGTAGTTGTTTGTAGTAACAATAATTTCGTTTGTAGTTTTATCCATTTCGAAATAACGAAAAATTTTAAAAATCACTTATCCAAATTTGAGATATCTGAAATCCGCTTGCGCCGTGTGTTTAGAATTGTTTATAGAGAGAAAAAGAAAAAGAGAGAAGAGTTTGTACAAGAATTTTTATTTGTACTTGAAAAATAAAAACTTATAAATTATTTATTGACAATTAAGAGTTCATATACAATGAGAACTTCAACGGTATCGAATTTCTATCACAAATCGTTTGTAGTGGTTTGTACTGTATGTAACAAAAGTTTTTCTTCGTAGTAAAAAATTATTGTAGATATACAAGGTAATTCAAAACAACCGTTCGTCGTATTCCTGACTTTATTCTTAGAAGAAATAGTTAGCGAATTACGGACCGAATATGCAATGTCGTATTCTGTATTCTAAGATCGTATTCTGAAGATACCATTCCAGATGCCTCGATTAAATTCCACCCAATATATCCAGTTGCCCGCGTAATGTACATCAACATGGAGGATATGATGACCAATTCCAGTAATGGGTACCATGGCTTCCTTGGAGTCCTTGAGACTGTAACCCCGGGCAACATCCAGCTGAGTTACCACGGCGAAAGTCTTGTAAGGCTCGCATCTGGTTTCCGTGACATTCTTATATTTCATTCCATAAGCACAAACGCGCCTCCAGACGCAGGCAGACAAAGCTGCTCGCATTCGCCGTTGTTTATAAGACAAGGATGAGATTCGGTCGCACGTTTTTTATAAATGGTCGGAGTACGAAGCTCCGAGTCGTTGTCAATGATAGTGGTTGGATTGTCGCCGTTAGGCAGATCAACACGTTCAATTTGGTCATAAAGCGGGTCCAAGTAGTACAGACGAGACTCATGGACAGCTATCGCCTTAGGCAAAGCCATGTTGTTTGCAGCAGTAAGAATGGTGCGGACATTCAGACCGTCTGTCGACATAGCTTTGATAAAAGCCGGATTCTGGCAGGAAAAGTATAGCGTCTTGCTAGGTATATCGATGGTAATTGCTTCAGGACGTTCTATGTTCTCTACGAGGACCAGCGGATTAGTGCCGTCCATATTCACTCGTCTGATCTTCCGAGGTACTCCAAAACCTCCGTCGTCCACCCAAAATATTTGTCTGTCAATAGGGTCCACGCACATCGCTTTTGGTTTGGAAACTAACGTACGATTTCCAGCGTTTGATAAAACGATTGTATGGAATCGCGTCTTGCCATCCAATTTAATAGTCGATATTGGATGCGAATTTGTTGCCAATAAACATGTTGCGTCCAAGCCAATCCAGCGCCATAGTGGATGGTGAACCGACAACACCAGTATCGCCGGATGGGTTTGGAAACACTGTCCGGTTGCCACCGTTGTAAAGAATGCCATAAATCGTGCCATTTTTGCGCTTCAATCGATCTTCGACGAGATCGGTCCTGCGTGCGTAAGCGATCAGCTGTCTGCCGGTTTTCGGTTAGTGCGTGCGTAAGCGATTTCGCTATATATCGTCAACGTTGTATTTAAGTGGACGGCACTTGTCAACGTTGTATTTAAGTGGACGGCACTCGTCTAGATATTGTCAGCGTTGTATTTGAGTGGACGGCACTCGCCTAGATATTGTCAACGAGCTGTGTGGTCCGTTTTGTGACAAACAGCGATACGACTGTAACGTAAGTTCAATATACTGCTTATCTCTCTACTTTTCTTTCTGACTCTCGCAAAATTCCTTGGGTCTTCCGACGGAACTCCCCTTGTATTGTTTCATGTTTAGAATAAACTGCTAGCCGACCGCGGCATATCAAAAGAATCGAGTACGAGTTTGTTAGTTCTTATAAACTAACTGGCGCCCAACTAATAAAGTCACTGTCGTAATTATTCAGAGCCCTGGCAGCCCTTGACCCAGGCCGCGCCAGGTGTCGGTATTATTCGTCAATTTGTCAAAAGAATAACGCCGGTCTCATCAATAACGCCGGGGTACCTAAGTCGTCTACAGACGATTCCGAGTCTCGACATCGAACTCGCGAAACTCATGTTCGACCGTTAGACGCCGTGCCGTCGTAAGCGGTGAGATCCCGACGACGGGCAGAGGCGCCGTACGGCAAACCGGGCTCGTGCGACGACCGGCCCGCGAGGACCGGCCGCCTAGTAGTGTGTCACATTGTTTTGAGCCTTTCGACTCACGAGACTCCTAGAGATATCATTGCCACCTTTGACTAGAGAGGATACGGCCTTAGAGGCGTTCAGGCATAATCCCACGGATGGTAGCTTCGCACCACCGGCCGCTCGACAAAGCAGATAGATATGTAACACCTACGTGCCGCCGTGTCCGCGTGCACGTTCCGTCGCGCGGCACCCACGTCGCCCGGTCGTCGCGACGATCGCGCGCGAGGTCGCCGGTGACGCCGCAACCTCGTGCTTCCCCTGGGTGCGGGTTAGGACGAAGCGTGCGCGCGTAACTCGGCGCTTTTTCGGCGTGAACCCGCACTGCCGCCGCGAATCCGCTCGGCCCGGCTATGTATCCTCGCGCGCGCGGAAGCGGCCTGAAGCCTGAACGGCGCCGCGGATCCGCCGGATCACGCGGGGGGAAAAAAGAGGCTACTCGCAACGCGAGCGGTTGTCGGAGCCGTCGGAGGACTCGGAGGGCACCAACGAACTGCGCGGATCACTTCCCCCTTACCCCTGCGGCCACAACTCACGCGCGCGGCGCGAAACGAAATGCGAACAATGCAACAATGGCTTCTTCACCACTAATTCTATTACCTGGCAGATGGCACGCGAGACGTGAGATAGAGACGCTGTCGTCGCCCGCGGCTAAGCGCCGAAATGATAACGTCGCACAAATTACTGCGAATCGAACTTTTACGCGCGTAACTATAAACTTATGCTGCGTTCCCACTATACGCGTCGCGCGTCGCGTTACGACGCCGCGTCATGAGTTATCCAATCAAAACATCTTATTTTATTACATTACTTGTGACGGGATCAAAATGAGATGTTTTGATTGATTAACTTATGACGCGGCGTCGTAAAGGCCATTCTACAATAGCGTAAACGTAGTCGTAAGTGGTTGTAACATATTCAGAATGTATTCAAAACGCACTTTTATCGATAAATGCGCGCATTTAGCATATAGTTTACGTTACATTATGACGAAAACCATATGCTAAATGCGCGCATTTATCGATAAAAGTGCGTTCTGAATACATTCTGAATATGTTACAACCACTTACGACTACGTTTACGCTATTGTAGAATGGCCTTAACGCGACGCGCGACGCGTATAGTGGGAACGCAGCCTTAGCTATGCGTGCTAAGTGTGGTAGCTTGTATAGTACATTCCATTAGCTACTACTGCAAAATCATTTTTTTCCTTGAGAGTAAGAGTAATTTTTTAAAATATTTTCTTTTTTGGATAAAAATAGAAACGAAATTATTGTTACTACAAACAACTACAAACGATTCTAAAACACATGGCGCGAGCGGATTTCAGATATCTCAATTTTGGATAAGAGTGATTTTTAAAATTTTTTGTTATTTTGAAATGGATAAAACTACAAACGAAATTATTGTTACTACAAACAACTACAAACGATTCTAAAACACATGGCGCAAGCGGATTCGAGATATCTTTAAAATTGACAAAGATACGTAATTTGTTTATTACAAATACATTGCAACGTTTAAATTATTCAACTACAAACGAAATTATTGTTACTACAAACAACTACAAACGATTCTAAAACACATGGCCCAAGCGGATTTCAGATATCTCAATTTTGGATAAGAGTGATTTTTTAAATTTTTCGTTATTGCAAAATGGATAAAACTACAAACGAAATTATTGTTACTACAAACAACTACAAACGATTCTAAAACACATGGCCCAAGCGGATTTCAAATATCTCAATTTTAAGTAAGAGTGATTTTTAAAATTTTTCGTTATTTCGAAATGGATAAAACTACAAACGAAATTATTGTTACTACAAACAACTACAAACGATTCTAAAACACATGGCCCAAGCGGATTTCAGATATCTCAATTTTGGATAAGAGTGATTTTTTAAATTTTTCGTTATTGCAAAATGGATAAAACTACAAACGAAATTATTGTTACTACAAACAACTACAAACGATTCTAAAACACATGGCGCAAGCGGATAAGAGATATCTTTAAAATTGACAAAGATACGTAATTTGTTTATTACAAATACATTGCAACGTTTAAATTATTCAACTACAAACGAAATTATTGTTACTACAAACAACTACAAACGATTCTAAAACACATGGCCCAAGCGGATTTCAGATATCTCAATTTTGAGTAAGAGTGATTTTTAAAATTTTTCGTTATTTCGAAATGGATAAAACTACAAACGAAATTATTGTTACTACAAACAACTACAAACGATTCTAAAACACATGGCGCGAGCGAATTTCAAATATCTCAATTTTGAGTAAGAGTGATTTTTTAAATTTTTTGTTATTTCCAAATAGATAAATCTACAAACGATATTATTGTTACTACAAACAACTACAAACGATTCTAAGACACATGGCGCAAGCGGATTCGAGATATCTTTAAAATTGACAAAGATACGTAATTTGTTTATTACAAATACGTTGCAACTTTTAAATTATTCAACTACAAACGAAATTATTGTTACTACAAACAACTACAAACGATTCTAAGACACATGGCGCAAGCGGATTCGAGATATCTTTAAAATTGACAAAGATACGTAATTTGTTTATTACAAATACGTTGCAACTTTTAAATTATTCAACTACAAACGAAATTATTGTTACTACAAACAACTACAAACGATTCTAAAACACATGGCGCGAGCGAATTTCAAATATCTCAATTTTGAGTAAGAGTGATTTTTTAAATTTTTTGTTATTTCCAAATAGATAAATCTACAAACGATATTATTGTTACTACAAACAACTACAAACGATTCTAAGACACATGGCGCAAGCGGATTCGAGATATCTTTAAAATTGACAAAGATACGTAATTTGTTTATTACAAATACGTTGCAACTATTAAATTATTCAACTACAAACGAAATTATTGTTACTACAAACAACTACAAACGATTCTAAGACACATGGCGCAAGCGGATTCGAGATATCTTTAAAATTGACAAAGATACGTAATTTGTTTATTACAAATACGTTGCAACTTTTAAATTATTTAACTACAAACGAAATTATTGTTACTACAAACAACTACAAACGATTCTAAAACACATGGCCCAAGCGGATTTCAAATATCTCAATTTTGAGTAAGAGTGATTTTTAAAATTTTTCGTTATTTCGAAATGGATAAAACTACAAACGAAATTATTGTTACTACAAACAACTACAAACGATTCTAAAACACATGGCCCAAGCGGATTTCAGATATCTCAATTTTGGATAAGAGTGATTTTTTAAATTTTTCGTTATTGCAAAATGGATAAAACTACAAACGAAATTATTGTTACTACAAACAACTACAAACGATTCTAAAACACATGGCGCAAGCGGATTCGAGATATCTTTAAAATTGACAAAGATACGTAATTTGTTTATTACAAATACGTTGCAACTTTTAAATTATTCAACTACAAACGAAATTATTGTTACTACAAACAACTACAAACGATTCTAAGACACATGGCGCAAGCGGATTCGAGATATCTTTAAAATTGACAAAGATACGTAATTTGTTTATTACAAATACGTTGCAACTTTTAAATTATTCAACTACAAACGAAATTATTGTTACTACAAACAACTACAAACGATTCTAAGACACATGGCGCAAGCGGATTCGAGATATCTTTAAAATTGACAAAGATACGTAATTTGTTTATTACAAATACGTTGCAACTTTTAAATTATTCAACTACAAACGAAATTATTGTTACTACAAACAACTACAAACGATTCTAAAACACATGGCGCGAGCGAATTTCAAATATCTCAATTTTGAGTAAGAGTGATTTTTTAAATTTTTTGTTATTTCCAAATAGATAAATCTACAAACGATATTATTGTTACTACAAACAACTACAAACGATTCTAAGACACATGGCGCAAGCGGATTCGAGATATCTTTAAAATTGACAAAGATACGTAATTTGTTTATTACAAATACGTTGCAACTATTAAATTATTCAACTACAAACGAAATTATTGTTACTACAAACAATTACAAACGATTCTAAGACACATGGCGCAAGCGGATTCGAGATATCTTTAAAATTGACAAAGATACGTAATTTGTTTATTACAAATACGTTGCAACTTTTAAATTATTTAACTACAAACGAAATTATTGTTACTACAAACAACTACAAACGATTCTAAGACACATGGCGCAAGCGGATTCGAGATATCTTTAAAATTGACAAAGATACGTAATTTGTTCATTACAAATACGTTGCAACTTTTAAATTATTCAACTACAAACGAAATTATTGTTACTACAAACAACTACAAACGATTCTAAGACACATGGCGCAAGCGGATTCGAGATATCTTTAAAATTGACAAAGATACGTAATTTGTTTATTACAAATACGTTGCAACTTTTAAATTATTTAACTACAAACGAAATTATTGTTACTACAAACAACTACAAACGATTCTAAGACACATGGCGCGAGCGGATTTCAGATATCTCAATTTTGGATAAGAGTGATTTTTAAAATTTTTCGTTATTTCGAAATGGATAAAACTACAAACGAAATTATTGTTACTACAAACAACTACAAACGATTCTAAAACACATGGCGCGAGCGAATTTCAAATATCTCAATTTTGAGTAAGAGTGATTTTTAAAATTTTTCGTTATTTCAAAATGGATAAAACTACAAACGAAATTATTGTTACTACAAACAACTACAAACGATTCTAAAACACATAGGGCGAGCGAATTTCAAATATCTCAATTTTAAGCAAGAGTGATTTTTAAAAATCTTTATTTTTGCAAAATCGATAAAACTACAAACGAAATTATTGTTACTACAAACAACTACAAAGAAAATGCTACAATTTCCTGTAATTAAAAGTTCATTTTGTTAAAGTCGGGTGCCAACTTCACGGAACTGGCGGCGGCGGTCCGTAAACAACCCGTGACATTTTTACGCGACGCATTTCCAGCTAAGTTGCGGAAAACCGGCGCCTCTCGCCTGCATTTTGTACACACGTAGAGATTCGCGTATGACGCCGGGGGAACGTGAAATTCAGCTATCAGGAGCGACGAATTGCCGTCATCATCCGACTGGAACCGGTTCCACTTGGCCTGACGATGATTCACGGTTTCAAAACGATTGTTAGATCCGTCACCTCGTTCACCTTGTTGACGCTGACAAGACATCTTTCGGCGACAACAACGCAATTATCACGTGGAAGTTACGAGCAGCGGCAGGGCCGTAATCGTAGTACGACGACTTCGACGGTATGTACTGATCGCTCGTCATTGATCTCCCAATCTGGAAAGCATTGTCGAATAGCGAATGTGTTCCCAATCCCATTTAATTCCGCGCTTCGTCAATCAGACGCGGAAAGAGAAAAGCTCGCAGTTGATCCTACGAGTCGGCATGATTCAATTAGTGAATCATACATTCGCGAAAGATTCCGCTCGTTCGTTTATGTACATTTCTACATTGTTAACGCTTAACGACGTATTATAACTGCGAAGTCTATAGAAGTCCAAGAATTGAAGTTACTCACAGGCAAGAATAACAACTATGCTATTTCTAGCGTAGAAAAATATCATATTACCATTACTCAATTCTTTTCAAGATGACGTTTAAATGTCGTCATGTTACATAATTTGTTTTCTATTTTCGGAAACTGTGGACTTCGGTCGATTTTCAAGCTGATCGATTTTAATTAACACATCCGCCGTTTGGCTCACGTTAGTTTGGTCGCGCGCGAAAATGAGAGGCCGTTTAAAAGATACCCACCGTCAATATCCAACGTACGAAACGGCGAATTCCTGTCGCCGGGCTGTTGGAATCTCGAAAATATTTTTCGGTCTTAGCGCGCGAGCAACAGGTGCAGCCGCTCCTACGGTCCATTAAGGTGTTTACATGGGAGACAAGAACTTTGAACCGTCCAGTTTAATCTCTTAAGCGCTTCCCGGACCGCCGTGCCGCTCGCGCGAGAGGAAGAAGGAAGAAATCTGAAGCTCTCGCTCGTTTCCCCTTCCTCTCTCCTTCCCTTTCCCCCTTTCCCCCTCCCCCACCTCCTCCTCCCGTCGATTCTGGGGAATATTTATGAATTACCTCGACACGTAGACCCCGACAATGTGCTTTTATCCGGATACCGATCCGTGGTTTCAACACCGCAGGAATTTATGGTCCGTTTGGCCTTTCGTGGAATTCGGAAAACACGAATCACGATGTTCCATTAATATTGCGTTTTCTCTGAAGGGAACTGGTCGATCTCCGAAATCCTTTTCGGCGTCTGTACCGGTCACTCGTGCCCAGTTTAAATATAGAAAGATTTGGAGAACGGACGAAATATGTGAGACCTTCGTGTCTCCCTGGTGGCCAGGCCCGCCTGTCGATACTTCCGCCGATCTTAATCGAATATTTAAATATTCGCAGTACTGCTAAATTTAAATTCAGTTTGCCCATTAATGCTTCGGCGGCTTTCAAAGAATTCCTCCGTTTTTTTTCCCCCCCAAGAAATACCAATGTTATTTATTAATGGCGTAATAAGGTGTAGCATGACACATTATTTGATTATTTCCCTTTGTCGGCAATGATATATTCACATATATCGTCGATTTTCATATTAACGTTTATCACGAATTATGTTTTTATCCTCTTCTTTTTTTCTTTTACTAATGATTACATACATATTTTCCATTCGTTATTCTATTTTGTGTGCTGTAGTATTAATAGCGATGTCGAAATAAATTTTTTTTTCCAATAACAATAATTTAGGGATTATTGAATCAAAGTATTCGTTCTTTAGAATTGTCTTTTAGTATAATATTTAATCTTGCATTAAACCGACGATTTATCAACTACGCTCAAACATCGTAACGTTATCTTACTAGATCAGGTTTGTCTATTCAGTGACGCATCGGTCTAACGGCGTAGCATTGTTCATTGTAAATTCCACAGGCATTATCTCTCACAACTACTCTACTTTTTGTTGTGTTTAGGAAAGGCTAGTAATCAAAGAGATGGACACATAGTGGCCAGTAATCAAAAAGATGGACATATAGCGACGTATATAGTTATTGATTACGTGACACGTGCCAGTCTAGACAGATTGACACGGTAACCTATCGGTCAGCCAATAATAGCGAAACCTTAGCGGCCGGTCTTACGCATTGTGCGGAATACGTCAAGCATGTCAACAAATCCTATTCGATGCGCTGCATTAATGTCTGACTCAGATGATTCCCAATTTCCGGTGTACCTCGACGTGTTAATGTCGGCACGTGTTAAAGTTTCCCACTTAAAATGTCAGAACGTCGGAATCGCCTAGATCAATGGAGCGCTAAGAATTTATGAGATTCAATAATATACTGTTGCATTGATCCTAAGCTAACTGATATGTTTGACATTTTTGTGCCGTTATCATTATCTCTGGTTGATATAAGTCCGTCTTTTTAATCGTCAGTTTATCAGTGACGTAAATAATTAGACATTTACTTACAACCATTAAACACAGTTAAACAACTATTAATAATATACACACAATATATAATATATAATATATAATACATATTACTAATAATTGTTTAGTTAATGATCCGAAACAAATATCTAATATATTATATATTATATATTATATATTTATTTACTTATTTGTATGCTTGCATTTTCGTTCACCTTTTTTCTATACCGCAGTTATATATCGAAAAGCCTTTTCTCTTTTTAGAATCTCTTAACAATTTCAACATTCTCTAAATGATTATTGTAAAAAATTGAGACGTGCTACAAGACAGCTGCGCGATTTCTCCAGTAAATAAACATCAGCCAGCCTTCGAAATATCGCAAACGGAGAACATAGCCGTCACGTCGACGGAACTGTGCTGCGCTTTGATGGCGCTAGGGAACCGACGCCGTCTCGTGTACTTCTCCGCGCGTGTTCTCCACTTCAACCGTGCGGTTTCGTTAACGGGCGACAGTCATCCGTCATGCGGATTCGGCTCGTCGTCCAATTAACCGCCGTATACGAACGACTTCGTTTCATCTCCTCGCGTACGGGGCTTCGCTCGTGCGCTCGCTCGTGCACTCCCTCGTGCGCTCCTCGCTCCGCTCCCTCTCTGTTTCTCTCTCTCTGCGAGCGCAACGTTGAAACTCGGACGCCTCCGCGCCGCGATTCATTCATCATCCCCTTCACGGCGAAATCCACATAACTGGAACACCTTCATCCATCACGCGTTCGCCGCGCCGCGGCGCGACCCGCTGCCATCAGAGATTCCGAACGACTTCATCCGGTTCAAACGTGATCGCCGTGCCGCGATTCAAGTGCCCCCCCCCCCCCCGAGTTGGCATTTTCGTCATAATCATCGTTATTAACATCACGCTCGTTGACGAACGTGATTGCCCGATTACTTCGGATATCATCGTACGGATCACTTGTCGGCACCGTATCGAGGTATTCGACGCTCCTCTTCCCTCTCGCTGCTCGTTTTCGAACGTCGCTTCGCTTCTCTCATTTCCTCGTCGTAACAATTACTTAGGAATGAAGTCCGAAAGAGCGACGGTCGGCGAGGCGAGAAGGAGATTAAACAAGTCCGTGGAGAGGAATTCTCCTCGCTTGGGCAAGCGGCTACGTACCCGATAATTTATCGCTCCTTGCACGCGTATCGCACGGTGCTATTAATCCTGCGCGCGAGCGTGAATATTAATCCGACAAAAACAAATCTCCGACTAGCGCTCTCCTAGGAAACGGTTCTCACGTAAGAACTTTCTACCCTCGAGTGACGCGTGTCTCAAAGATCGTCGGGAATTTCTCCATCGCTGCCGTCGCCAGGCAGCGAGAAATTCGAATGGCGATTTGCGCTCCTTGTGTGTCGCTCGCGAATCATTTTTTTCGTGTTTCTTTTCTCTGTCATTGTTTCTCACGTACGCGCCGAATTTTCGCGCAAAAAGAGAGAAAGAGAGAGATGTTATATATTCGCGAGTGTCTAACGTAATAAACGACGGATTTCATTTCGAGATTACATCGTGCCCGGCGCGATTTAGCTCTCTTCCGCGCATCCTCGCGGCTAATAAACACCCAACCGCGCGCTCTCGGCGCTCCGCGAAATTTCGTTCACGAATATGAGCGGCCGAATCAATTCCGGTGCGCCGTCGCGCTGCTGCCTGCGCCGCCGCCACCGCCGCCACCGCCGCCGGCGCCGAGATAAAATCCTCATCTTCCTCGAACCGTCGTAAAGCCGTTTATTGCGCGCCGCTGCGCCTTATTATCCGCGCGGCGCGGCGTCGCGTTGCGCCGCACACCGGCGCGGCGCGGCGTCCTACACCGAAATACATCTCTCGGTCCGCGGACCTTTGCATCGCGCTGCATCGCTCTCGCGTCTCCCAACGAGGTCATGGACAGTTTCGGACCGGCAGTTGGACCAACAGATCCGAGGAACGTGGGAAGCTGAGTTGAGGAAAACATGCGATAGAAAAACACCGATGACGAAAATAACAGTTTCTTTATTTAATTATCTTACAAGCTTAACTTGGACAGTTGCATTTGCACATATCAGAATCAAATTGCTTTAAATTGCTTTGTGATGACCTTAGAAATATAGATTAAATTTATTTATTCACTTGGAGGATAACTGATTAATTGACGCTCCAAAACCTATAACTATATATATAAGCAGCTCACGTCATGGGATTTAAACGTCAATTTCACAATGATACGCTCCATCCCTTTGTGTCGGGAGCTGAGTTCTACTTTACGCGTCACGGCACCCGTTTCGAGATCAACTCGCGAAACTTCAAACTTCTAGCACCGACTGCATTCGCGAGCACATCCGAGTTTTACACGTGTCCTACGTTAGTCCTAAGACGTTTATCTTCCAGACCACCGTCTATACCGTAAGCCCTTCTCTCGTCGTATTCAACAAAAGCCATTGTTCCATCGAAGCGCACTACGCGGCCCGAATAATTGCCTTATCGACGCGGCGCAATTTTCCTTGAATTATGTTACTTGTTGCACTAGGCGCTGCTGCTGCTGCTGCTGCAGGCTCTTTGCTCGCGGCGACGCGGTTACGACGGCTCCGTCGTAGCTCGTTCAGCGTGAAAGTGCACGGAATACGGGGACGCGATACGTTTCTCATATTTCAAGCCGTCTTCCGTTCGTCGACGGCCCGCGAAAAGCACTCGCGCCTGAAATAGTCCCCGCCGCAGAAAACTAGAAAATAGGATTTCACGCAACGGAAGAGGCCTCATCTCTGAGAGAGTTTCTCGCGCGAGGATAGTTCTGAATTAGGTTGTACGAGGTTTCGTGGCGACGAGAGGAAAGAGAGAGAGAGAGAGAGAGAAAGAGAGAGAGACGGCTTGCCCGGTTACGGTTTGAATGGATTTAATCCGCGAAGCGCTGCGGAACGTTCGCCAAATTCGTCGAATAGTAGATCCGAAGGAAGATCTCATTTCTTCTTGAGCTATTGTTCCATAAAAAGATTCGACGCAATTGAAAAAGCGCCTATAAATTACATTGACGAAGAACGGGTATTTCTCGCTGTGAGTCGGTAGGTGACAATGCGCCCCACTTTTCACCTTCGAGACTTTGATTATTCATGAATCTACAGCCGGCCATAAGTATCGTTCTAAATATTTTAACGCGCCCATTCGCACTGGCGGAAGTTGTGAATTAAGATCTAGCTTGACCGTTCCGCATTCAGTCGGGGCCATTCGCGGGCCTTTTATCGCCGCCGCGTAGGAGTACACGGAAGTGCACAAAGCGTTCCACATGCATTAAGCCTTCGCGCGTTCGGGGCGCGCTCGTGTGTTCGACGGAGCACCGAACTCAACACCGCGCGGCGATAACTCGTCACGAATACCTTCGACTCTTCTTTTTTTTTTTCTTTCGACATATTGATACCGCTCACGGCGACTCTCACGCGCGTCGAGGGAACACGGGGCCACTTTCGCGTTTTAAACGCATATGTCACGGACGAAGGTCCCGGATGTCACCCGGGAAATTCCCCTCGGGACGGCGGAGTGCAGAAAGCTAGAAATTAGAATTCGCGCAGTGATATCCACGAGGGGTGCAGGCGTGCGATAGGTCTCTCATATTTCAACCCTCGGCGCTCGCGTCCGCCGCCCCGCGTGATGCCCTCTACTCGTGTACGGGGCTGCGACCGCGGAAAACCAGTTACTAGAAAATAGGATTCGAATGGGACGACGTAATAGCGCTGCTTCTCCAGCTTAGCGACATGTGGCGAATCTTTTCAATTTCCGAACGCATTGTGTGTACGTAGAAAGCTATTTTCTGGAATCTCCAGCGAGATTATTGAACCGTTCAATAAAACCGTGGAGACTGTTTTACTGACGTTAATCTGATAAACTGTCGTTGCAATTGTAGGTACGCTGCGACTTTGCAAGATTTGTTACACCGCCGTTTATTTCATACCGAAATATTTATACTGCAATTTTAACTTTAAGCTTACAATTAATAAAATGAATAACTAGGAAACTTACACTTACACTTGTATCACAAAATTTATCAATGATGATCAATGATTTTCTTAACCTGGCCTCCATCATATAAAGTATTTATGATATTGAAAAATAACTACATGTCAATTAAAAGAGGCACTTAAATGCAATTTGTACAAGACACACATCTACATTTTAAATCATAAATTGTTGTTCCAGGCGACGAAAGGCAGAGATCTGTTTTATAGAGTACGTTGGCAAGTTTGGAATTAGGAGGCTGACTTTTAATCACACAGACCGAAGAGCGTGCATGGTAGGACGCAGGAGGAAAATTCCGTTCACCGAGCTATTTCTAAGAATCGTCTTGTCGGTATGTGTATACATCCAGGTTGAGCAACACTGCGCGTTGGGGGCACGTGGGTGCAGGGGCAAAAAGAGGCGCGATAGGGAGGGCACGTAGAAGAATAAGAGAGAAAGCCGCGCGAGAGAGTAATGACTCCGCGAGCGTAACTTATCTGCGACACGCAGGCGGCACGCGTGCGTTTACTCGTGTAAATCGTCTAGTTTACCTTTTCCTCCGGTCGTGCTCCGTCTTCTTCCTCCCCGCGACTAATATCAAGCGGAAAGGGCACGCACAAACAGCGTTACGTGACACAAGCGCGCGGCGTGCACGAAATTGCGTGGACGATAAAGGCAATCGTCGTTTTTATTTTGGATCAATTATTATGCAGGCAGAATGTCACTCTGAAACCTCTATTCTTCTTGGAGAGATAGAAAACATGAAAAAGTAATCAATATTTTAAAACATTTTGACCTAAAATAGCGCATTTTTTTATAAAAATAAACGTATTTCCACAAAAATCTAACTTTAAAATCATCCCCTGAAAATAACGTAATTTAATCAACGATTATTTATACTTTATAATTTATTCTCATTGTGATTTATCTCGAAAATATTTTGCCAATCTGCGTTTGAAACATGTTTTGTATGAATAAATGATGAAAGGAAAGAGTGACACAACAACGATAATTCAATCTCTTTCGTTTGATCTTGTAAATATTTTTCCGGAAATAAACGCACACGCAAAAATCAAAGCAAAATGTTTAACAAATTGCATCGGATAAGTGTGGTTTTTTTGTCACGTTCGCTTTGCTAACGTTTAATGCAATTCCGTTTGGTTGTGATTAACGTTTCAATTGCGCGACGATCGGCGTGTATTTAACGCGCAAAACGGAATACGATGAAATCACGATACATAATTTCGCTATTTACGTTGTTTACATCGAACGTTATTCGTTAAATATACCGCTGTTCAGAGCTGTATACTCTCTATCGACGAAAAGTGACGAGTGTTTCCTCGTGGAGGAAATAGCGAGGATGTCCGCGGCGAAATTTTATGACGACGTTCAAATTATGCAAACCGACCAATATTTGTCGTACTACATCGATTTGCTGTTTTACGCGTTATCGATACTAAAACAATGGAATTCCACAGCCGGGGCCGCTTTCTTCGCAAACATTTCCGTCTCATTAGCATACTAGCATTATTAGTAAAATTATTACCGCGGGGGAAAATTCTAAATGATAACGTCACCGAGCACACAACTCTGACTAGTCTGATTTTTGCAATAGTTGTGGATATCGATCACGTCACTTGCATTCTTGGAACATTTGAAATTCTAATTTGCGAATGGAGCCACGATAATCAAATTATCCCGATTTTTGTGTTGAATATTTTTAGTTTAAAATTATTGCCAGTTAAGTCGACGAAATTTCGTTTTTTATTATTTTATCACTGGCGAAGAATTATTTTATTGATTTTTAGTTTGACTCGTCTGCTTTAGTACGACAAGATTAAATATTAGGGAAACGAGGGAAGAAAAATGGGGAGAAAAATTCATGTAACTCTCTTACTGCATGCTGTATTATTACGTAACATTATTATGTAGAGCCGAGAATCCTGAAAGAGAGAAGGTCGAGGATAAAAGAAAAACGCAAAGAACTTGCAGAATTTTTTTATTATTAGATACATTTCTTACGTAAAGATTGGAAGAGAGAAGTGCGAAAACGGGGGGTGTAGAGATGAGGGCAATCCTCAAATCCTGTACCTCTTGAGCAAACCCGATAACGTCGATTCCCCTAAGTGTAAAATTAAAATCACTCGGTGCTGCAATATTGGTTCTCCCCGATGGATCCCGGAGAGACGAAAAACTCATGATTCTCGCAGAAATGAGGAATAAAATAGAACGTAGGAGAACTTACTGGGATAACGTCATACGTTCCAAAAAGATAACGAAAATGTGAGAAGTACGGATTGTTCCACATACCAAGTAATTTATTTTCATCAATATTATCGGTCTTCCTCGCGTATTATTGTAGTAATGTTATCGGACGTATGATAAACGTTGCCACACACGCGCCACGTCTCCGTTCTTTATCTGGTCTACGCGAGAGATTAATACCAAAACATCGCTTCTTATCAAATATGCGCAGAATAGCCAGAATCGCAATCGATAAAAGCGCATAAATTTGTCTATTGTCGCCGCATTCAATAATAAACAAAATTGTGTTTTAACAGCACTAAATATGACTCTGCAAACTTTTCGTATCATGTCGATATCTTTTTTAAGTCCTTATCAGTAAAAAGTAGGATTACGTAACCACAAACGCTATACATAATATTATTGAATGCTACATACAAGCCGTGTTTACGAAATCCCCTAGAATTTCATAACGTACTTCGCTCGCTATCCTAAGAATGTCTGATTTCGTCACGGTTAACAGACGATGAGGAGTCCATCCTCGATATTAACCCCGGACACATTTGGCGCGAGAGATAATGGGAACGGCTTCGCGTGCCGGCTACTAACTCGAGATGAAATAATTCCACCTCCGTCCAGGGGAGTTAATCTCGGGGGGCTTAATCAGCGAGGAAGACCAAGAAAGCTGCGCTGACATTTGAGCCGGTAAACTTATTCTACGGACGTGCCAACTTCAAAAAGGAGTAGGGCAACCCCCGTGTAATTACCGGTACCAGACCAGTCTTCGGAGTCGGTCCCTTGGGGTGTGCCGCTCGCGAAGAAACCTCATCAGTAAGGGATGATCATCTAACCCTTTGTTTTTCTCGTCTGCGACAACGATCCGAGTTGGCCGCTAGCACGTGACGAATCTAACAGCAAACTTGTCGATAAACTCACGAGCCTCGTTTAGATCCCTTATATTTCGTAAAGAAATGCATGAGTTAAAGAAAAATATGTTTATTATCTATTTTAATTCTCTCTTATATTCTCTTACAATTGTTACATATTTTATTTATTATATTCCGTGCGTAGCTACGTTTCTTATTCCAATAATAATACGCAATAAAAAGAGGCAATAAGTCGAACAGTAAGTTAAAAGGTCGTTTCCGCATTTGTCTATTTTTACGCTCGGAGTCCGATATTTACTCAAATCCACAGGCAAGATAGACGGCGATAAAGAGAACAGATTATAAGAGCGAGGGCCGCGTATCATTTCGAAGCTTGGGAAAAAATCTTTATCCGTTCGGCCATTACACGTTGCATTAACGCCGCGTGAAAAATAGAGGCGGCAAACGCCCGCAACGCGAGAGGAAGACCTCTCTCTCTCTCTCGGCAAGGAGACGTCGATCATCACGATTACCGAGGCGCCGCTGCAGCGCGAGCAATGTTTATTTCGTCGTAAAAATAAAAAACGCCGGGCGGATTACATCCGGCGCGGTAATGATCGTGTTTTATTCGAGATGCTATTGCATTTCGCGCCTGCGCGCGACTGGGGAGCA
>JASTWK010001797.1:0-24475 GCA_030770225.1 Temnothorax unifasciatus | reverse complement strand
ACTCTAATAAAGTTCTTCATTTCAAGAGATCTGTTCGATTGCCTGTACTTTTTTGCACTTATAGAATCTTCGCTTTCTCTTTCTCCAACGTCCCATGTATATTTATTATCTCACGCTTGAGAATCTTGCGTGCCCTTTTTTAATAAAAAGATATATTTAAATGAAAAAAAACTCCACTTTAACACACTTTTATGAAACATTCCAAAACTATCCTTTCTTCTTTGACAGTTATTTAACTGCAGAGCCGTCGTAAAATGAATGCAATACGAAGATATACAAACGGAGCAACTGTCTGTATTCTTTTTCTTTATTCCTAACAAACTGTATAATATTCCTAAAGTTTTTTAGAGGGGTGAGTACCCTCAGCTGGCTTGTGGGGAGAGTAAAGGCATTTTCAACCCTTAAATTTATTACACCTTTGGATTATGTGGCGCGCAGCTCTACCTTTATCTTAGGTTTAACCCTTCGTGTGTAACGTCGGGTCACTCGTGCGCTAGCGAAAGTGACTGTCCCCTGTAGCTCGAAGGGTGGGAGGGGGGCGGGACCAAACTATACTGAAAAAAATTGTATACTACTAAGCTACTAGTTCCCCAAGCGCCGACGGTCTAGTGCGTAAACAGCCGTTGTGAGAGCCAGACGAAATTTTGAAAGTGCACGAGTGACCCGACGTTACACAGTACGTTGATTAAAAATAGCAGGTGAGTAAAATGTTTATTTTAATTTGGATGTTTTTTTTACTAAAAATTCATGTTCTTTTCATTGGGAATTGATAGATTAATCTTAGTTATCTATAAATATCAATCTATAGGTATCTACCTATCTATCTTATCTACCTATCGTATCTACCTATCTATCTTAGATCTATCTTTTTATATTTTGTAATAAATAATTGTGATTGATTACATTTTCATGAATAAAATTGATTAAAAATGAATAAAATGTGTATTTTACTGTAATTTGCACCTATTTACGTACTTTCAAAAAACGTGATTTTGATGCTCAAAACTTAAGCATCCCAGTAATTATACATACTTCTAATATTTTTTTCTTTAAAGTACTATTCTTAAACTTTAATTTCCCGTTTGAATTTTTAAAATATATTAATTTTTGCCAAAGTTACGATTTTTTGAAAAAAATGGTCCATTCTTCACGTTTTATTTGTTTATATAATTATATTGTTTAAACAAATGAAAAAATCGGCAATATAGCGATTGATCCTTAAAGTAGGATAGTTAATAAGGTAACATGAATTTTTTCAGATTTTTTTAGAACATTTTAAAGTATTTTTTAGGCGTCGGACACGAGTGACCCGACGTACACAGTACGGGTGCCGAAAAAGACGTTACACACGAAGGGTTAAATCATTCTATAATTAATAAAATTGTATTTCTAAGGCTTTTTTTATGTTCTCCAAGTGGAAATGAGGAGGAAGCGCCTTTAACCTTCAACCCTGGAGCTGGTTTTGAATATTTAACCAGTATCCTGAAGGCTGGATATGGGCTAGGTATGAATGGCATGATTGGGTAGGTTAGGTTGGGTTAGGTGTTGGCAAGCCACGCGCGTCTTGACGTAAGCGTTATGCGAATATGCGCGCGATTCCGCTAGGTCGGACGAGGAGAAGCGGTCCTCTCCTCGTCGACGTTCCGTCGCGATGCTGAGGAAACTCGTGCCGAAGATTATCCGCGGATTCGTAGAATGCGCGTGCGTGACGTACTGCGTGTACGAGTACCTGGGTGACATCGTCGTGGTGAGACGCGATCAATCGTTAATCGTTTTACACACTTTTCTTTCTTCCACGTTGAATCTATAAAGGTTTCCTTTTCGCGAGATCAGCGATATCCGAACCCTCCTCTATCTTGAATTGAAACATTACAATAAGAGTTCCTAAAAGAAAATAAGAGTAAGGCGAAATAAGATATGTTCGTTTTAGAATTTTTATTTGCAACCGGAATTTTGTATCTCGATGTCGTTGATAAAAACAGAAATGTTTAGGTTTTACTATACATATATAATGATTATTGATTGCTGATGTAATATAGTGCAGCGGTCCATCCATGGAACCCACGTTGTACACCAATGACGTATTACTCCTGGAACGGATATCGGTTAGATTGCAAAGGCTCGAGAAGGGAGACATCGTCATCTCCAAATGCCCCAACAATCCAGAGCAGAATATATGCAAGCGAATCGTAGGTCTACCCGGTGACAGGATAAGAACGGCTTCACCGTAACAACGGTAAATTCATCAGGATGACTTTGCGTCTCATTGACTCCTTTTGTCTCTGGAGAATTGGTTGCGGTTTCGCAACCTCTCATCTCATTCCTCCAGTTAATCGGTATGAATTGAAAAGAGAAACATTGACAGGACGATTAATTAATCATATTCCTTGCAGATACCTTATGGACACGTTTGGCTGGAAGGCGACAACAGAAATAACTCTATAGACTCGCGGGTGTAC
This sequence comes from Temnothorax unifasciatus, assembly GCA_030770225.1. Taxonomy (NCBI): domain Eukaryota; kingdom Metazoa; phylum Arthropoda; class Insecta; order Hymenoptera; family Formicidae; genus Temnothorax; species Temnothorax unifasciatus. The sequence goes on along the minus strand of JASTWK010001797.1, from coordinate 22,016 downwards.
GGACCGATACCTCAGGGATTGTTACGCGGACGAGCTTTATGTAAAATACTTCCGTTGAGAGATATAACTTTGTTCTCGACTAAATGCGCGTCCTAAATTATTTTCACGTATATAACAGATATTTGTATTAATGGAGGATGCTCACTCAATTATACTCTAGTTAGATTAATTTAAGAAAATAAAAACTTTACGTATAAAATGAACCTTATATGTGTAATGCAAACTGCACAGATACAGTTATTATCCAACATATATATCGCTTCCCATTTGCCACACGATGATGTAACTCAAAATTGTCATTTTTAATTGCTTGCAAAAGAATGGTGAGAATTCAATGTATTGAATGAAGAGCTAATATACAGCTACTTTTATTTTTCTGTAATCAGTTATTACACCAAAATCGCATTTAAAAATGATATAAATTTTAATGACTCAAAACATTCACATTTATTTTCTGGAAAACTTTCTTGAGTTATGTCACTGTTGAAGAAATGAGTGATATATTTAACTTATACAGATTTATACTTCCTTATCCTTTCAGAAATACACACTTGTTGACGTTAGTTACAGTACTCGAATATATATACTTTATATATATGTACACTTCTGAATCTCTTCTCTGGGCTGTGTATGTAAGTATCAGATTACTTTAATTTGTAAAAATTATAATGTATAAATTACAAAACTTTTGCACATTTTGTACGCACAATATCTCTGCAAATAACAAATTGTATCAGCAATGAGATACTTTGAAAAATTGTACGTGGAAGAATAACAAGATTGATAAACTAAATTTTAGTGACTTTTAATCTGCATGACGTATCATATTTCAAGGTCGTGGACAAGATTATAAAGCCGGCGTGAGCGGCGTCTGCTCGCCAAAGCGGTTAGTACATTCCAGGGCATCGCGATAAACTCTTCATTTTCGTAACAACGTAAGTGCTCGAATCCCATATATTCAAATTAACAATGTCACGTAACAAAGACACGTGGAAACCATTCGTGGCGTTCCTTTTTCGGTTTCTGAAAAGCGAGCGTCTTTTTAACTTGCCGAAATCACTAACATATTTACAATTTTAGGCTACCATATTTAGGTTCTTTCGATATCAAATCATTTTGCCAGTCTCTTTCTGTGAATCCGCATATAATTCTTTTCATCTTTCGTTTTCCTCGAATATGTGTCGTAAAGAGAAAATTTTATGCTAAGCTAACATCGTCGTTCTTTTGCGATGGATTTAGATGACCATTCTACGGTGGGGCATCGTCAGCGCGGGGAAGATCTCGCACGATTTCACGACGGCACTGCGATCCTTGCCGGCGAACGAGCATGATGTGGTCGCCGTTGCGGCACGGCAATTGTCACGTGCGAAGGATTTCGCCAAGTTGCACGAGATCAAGAATGCCTATGACGATTATGCGAAACTGGCTACGGACAAGGATATCGGTATACAATGATTCAGGATTCAGTATAACTGTATCAGTAATTTCGCGAGAATAAGATTTTCCTGTGTCATCCAAGAAATACGTAACACTCAGAAAAGTAATCCCGGTAATGATTGTTATTATCAACTAAATCTTGTATGCTTATATTTTATTATGCTTTATTCGCTGTGTTTCAAGATATCGTGTATATCGGTGCGATTCATCCTCAACACTTCGACCATCGCGATGCTGATGCTGAAACATGGCAAGCACGTCCTGTGCGAGAAGCCGTTGACGATAAACTGAAGCAGACCACCGAATTGATTAATTACGCAAGGAGCAAGAACCTGTTCCTGATGGAGGCCGTGTGGAGCCGCTGCTTCCCCGTGTACGACATTATCAGAAAGGAGATTGCATCTGGCAGCATAGGCGACATTCACCAAGTGATCGTTTCCTTCGGTTTCCAAATGCCCGACCTAGATCGGATAGCGTTCGTACGTTTATATTGATTGTTTAGCGTTTGAAAGGAGCGTGGTAGTTAATTTATATCCAATTAATTAATTTACAGCTTGAAAGAGCTGGGCGGTGGCACGATTCTCGATCTCGGCATTTATTGCTTGCAATTCGCTTGCCTGGTCTACGACAACGAGATGCCGGAGAGCATCAAGGCGAGCGGGTTTTTTGAACAAGAACGGCGTCGACATGTCCATGTCGGCTACCTTGACCTACAAGGAAAGTCGCACCGCGACTATCGTGACAAGCGCGCTGGTCGATCAGCCGAATGAGGCGTACATCTGCGGCACCAAGGGTACGATAAAGGTGCCGGACTTTTGGTGCCCGCCGAAGGTGGTGCTGCCGAGCGGCACGAAGACGGTGCCGCTGCCGAAATTGAAGCACGAGATAAACTTCATAAATTCCGCCGGGCTTTCCTACGAAGCTGCCGAAGCTCGCGACTGCATTCTGAAAGGTAAAACTGCCGATGCAACTGAATCGGAGAGTCTTGTCTAAATTTATAAATTATTGCGCGAATTGGCGCTACAATAATGTTTCTATAATGATAAAAGGATCGATCTTTTTATAAAATTGTTGGTCATAATGCAGAATATTTTATGTTTCCTTCCGCAGGCTTGATAGAAAGTCCGAAGGTATCGCACGACACATCTTTATTACTGGCGAAGCTGGAGGATGAGTTGCGCAGACAGTTTGGGCGTTGTATATCCTCAAGATTAAAAATCTATACAGCTTACAAATAAAATACATACTTAATTTGTGCTACGATGCAACGTATGATTGTATCGCAGCACAAAAGAAAAGATTTTCATACGTCTAATCACGAGTTTTAGAACTCTTAAATTTTTTGGTTTTCTGTTACAACGTGCAATAAATTTATAGATACTTTGTCATATTCGTTGATTAGAAATTTTTATATCCTTTCATTTAAGAACAGAATTACGAATTAGTTCGTTATTAGTTCAAAAGCTCGACGAATTGAGATAACTGAAATAAAGTTTCTTGTTCCTGATTCGTCAAATTTTGTGTAAATCTCAACATTATTTCTCCAAATGTATCATCTAATTTTAGATTTTCCCCCTATTCCTTTTCCTTTTTGATAACTTATCGTGATAACGTGTGTAGTGTGTATACGCTACTGACGGTCTGCTCGCACTCGTACTACTGTGTACTACTGCGGCTGCGTTCCGTTTGGGTGCTCACCACTGATATATATACATGGATTGCCGACCGCCTTTGTCGGCAGGACTCAATAGCGTCCCCAAATGGGCGGCCGCCATCTTACCCGGCAATTTGCCTCCGAGCGGGAAATTCAAATAAGTTTAACTGAAACTTACGTTTATGTAACGTTTTTTGCAATTATTAATTTAAAAAATTAGCATTATTAATGAAACAAATTATTAATAAGCTCAAATATTACAAGATTTTGTTTAATAAGACAATAATCTTTATTCAGATTTTTTAATTCAGAACAAAGATTTCTATTTACGTTGCCGATATTACAATCAACTTGTCGTGATTCGAGGTCCATTGTCGTTCACCTATATTAGATTAATTTTTTAAAAATTACCCTCAACGTTTAAACAATCAAAATTTTGATTTTACTATAAAGTGATGTCATCACTTTGTACAGCCTAAATTGTATAGTCCTCAGAGGAGGTTGAAGAATGACAGTCACCTGAGAAATGAATCAATTGTAAGTTTCATTATTTTTTATATCAATATGCAAATAATTTGTGAAGAGTGAAAGGTGATGCATGCAAAGAAAGATATAAAATTTTGAAAAGAAGAATATATATAAGAACTCTTTTTATTTCTAAAACAAACATAAATTCTGGATAACATATAAAAATAGAAAAAAGCAAATAATACAAGGTTTCTTTATATATATATATATATATATAAATATATAAAAGTTTAAATTATGCAACGCTCCTTATATGTGCAACCAGACCATTTCTCGATTCTTAATAGTGTCTAACATTGCGACCAGTTTGACGACTAGTACATATCTTAGTTAAAAGCATTCATTCTTATTTCTAAATACTCTTTGATAATTAATTTTGATAATAAAAATACATGTCCAGAGAGTTCTTCAGTCGTATCATCAAATATATGAGTACCCTGACGAAAATAAAGCGTTTGAAAAGCAGAAATTGCAACGCTTGAGCGTTTGAAAACGTCTTTCAAACGCTCAAGCGTTGCAATTTCTGCTTTTCAAACGCTTATGAACTTCCTATTTTCGCCAGGGTATTTAAATCAGGAAATAGATTATTCCTAGAATCTAATAACAATTCTCTCAATATCTTTGAGCACAACATAGCACCAAATTGAGGCTCAGTTGGAACTTTACCTCTATTGCAATTTATTGCCCTTCTGAACAACTTCTCTGTCGCTAAAGCTAGTGTATATACGCCTAACGATGGAGGTATCAAATTACCCCTGCTTTTAGTTACAATTAATCTCAAAGCATTTTTATGCGATAAATACTCTGTAGCATCATCTGAATAATTAGTTTCAATATTGTTATTAAGACTAGGTTCAATATCACAACACATAAGAGCTCCACGACATGTTTCACATTTAATTCTCGTCCAAACCTTACGAACTATATAGCCACATATATAAGCAATAGCATTCTGTGAAAAACCACTCAGTAGTTCTGGCAACTCGCAATTAGTTATCAAATAGTCTACGACGTAGCGTTGTGGGAGAACTTTCATAATGATGATCATGGTCTATAATCCGCCGCGATTTGCAAACTGGAGATGCTGTTGTAGAGTCGAATTGCATGGACGTTAGTCCTGTTTCTGCATTATCTGCAAAATTGTCAATAATATATTGTGATTTTTCTCATTTCATGTATTTTTTCCTCATATATATGTTTATTATTCATCCTTGAATAATCCTTGAATAATCCTTACCAGAATTGTGAAGTGTCTTCATAGTTATGTCGCTAACATTATGAGAGCTTTTTCTTCTTGCTTCATCAACAGGAATTGAATTGATTGTTAACACATTGTGCGATTCATGTGGTACTGAGTTTGTTATAATGTTGCTTTCAGTTGGAGGTGGAATATTTTCCTTAGATGCAAGAAATTCTACAAAAATTAGGAATTACCTTTTTATTATTACAATCATAATTTTTTTCTTAATATTATGATAAAAAAATTAGATAGAAATTATAATAAAATTATTAATGTTTAATTTACCTGAAGTTTCATCCAATAAAGTACAGTCAATGGAAGTGAATATTGTTGGAATACTATTTTCTTTTAATGTCCAATATTTTCCTTTTACTTTTCTTAAACAAGATGCTTCAAAGTGACTTGAACATAAATAACTAGTTTCAGTAGGCCTCCAGTTTAGCATATTCATATTCTCCAACCATTTATTGAGGAGTTCTGGTTTTTCCAGGGGAAACCTAAATAAAATAAATATCGAATAAATATAAATAAAATGTAAAACTGTAGAACTAATGTCAAATAATATAACATTTGAAGAATATACCTGAAGAATGAATAAGGAGATTGATGCGAACGCTTGCGCTTGCATATTACACAGGATCCCGGGGGATCTCCGAAACGAGTTGGAACACTATTACGCTTCAAGCGTACTCTAAATTCAGATCTATCAAAACAGTCCTCAATAAAGTGATCCGAACACAACAAGCTTTCTTTACTGGGTTTCCAATGCTTTAAGGGTATATTGTTAACCCATTGTTCTAGTAGAAATATATCTGCTAAAGGAAATCTGTAAAAGATGGATCATATACAGAATAGAAACAAAATGTTAAATATTGCAATAACTAGTTTTCTTTAGCAATCTAATCTATGAAATGTGAAAAGAATTAATTGACAAACCCGAAAACATAACCTGTAGTTGTCACATTTCATAAATGTTGTGTATAGATTATTCGATTTATACTTACTTATGATATGTTCGCCCACATCCTTTTTTTGGATGCTTTGGCAAAAACAACATCTCACCATTTCTCAAAATTATTCAATATAAATTTTTTATGCACCTACGCACCTATGCGCACCTGTACGCACCCACCTGACACAGTCACAGTCCACCACGCATGCGCGTACCTTTTGCGTGTAAAATGGCGGACCTTCAATTGGGTACATCGCCAAGAGCCTATCGGCAATCCATGTATGGGTGCGTTCCGTTTCACGCATGAACCGCATGAAACGCAGCGCATCGCATGAGCGCATTGTCTCGGTCCGTTTTTCCCTCCTTCCCGCCAAAATAAAGCGGGGAGCACACACTTCTGCACAACGCATAATACGTAAGCATAAGAAAACTGATTGGTCTATTTCCTTATGCACATGTGTAAGGACCAATCAGTTTTCTTATGCTTACGCATTATGCGTTGTGCAGAAGTGTGTGCTCCCCGCTTAATTCTCGCGCATGGACCACGCATGGACTACCTCACCTCGGGAGCTGAGGCAGCTCATGCGTTCTCATGCGCTGCACAACATGGCGCGGCATTGTGGTGGGAGAACGTTCCCATGCGCGCATGAACTGTATATGGAGTGAAACGGAACGATCTTGTGCGCTTCTATGCGCATCATGCGTGAAACGGAACGCACCCTAGATATATCAGTGGTACGGCCGTACGTTCCCGAATCGAGCAACGCAATTGGTCGAAATCCTACTGTTACTGTTACGAAAAAGTGTGTGTCCGGGGCCTTAATCTGTGCTGCTGCTACTACTTTCGATACGAGAATTATGGCGGGAAACACAGACTTTTGCATAACACATAATACGTAAGCATAAGAAAACTGATTGGTCTATTTCCTTATGCACATGTGTATGGACCAATCAATTTTCTTATGCTTACGCATTATGCGTTATGCAGAAGTGTGTGCTCCTCGCTTAATTACTACGCGCGCGACGCAGTTCACGCAGTCCGCGTTGCGACCCGGAGACAGAAGAGTTCGGAGAGAGAGTAACTGCGCGTGCGCGTGCTTGTTGGCGTGTGCGACTGTGCGTGCTTGTGCTTGCGGCTCGTCCCGCTCGTCGAGCATTCGTGTGTGGATCGTCCTGCGTAGCGTGTCGTATCGCATCCGATTACACGAGGCGAGTTGTCTACATTCTTTACTCTAACCGTTTTGATTTCTCAGTTATAGTTTAAACGAGAATACTAATTGCGAACAATCACTGTTTAGCTGATCTCAATCTTAGAAACGATCCGAGTTACATTAGTTAGAGAGAGTCGTCGTCCTTGCTACGACGAGGTTTCTAGAAGGAACGACACTGCCATTAGACGTCTTAGAAAGCCCTGTTGGGCTTGATCGATGCTACCACTGCTCAGAGGAATTCGTCCAATGTATAACTAAAGGTAACTGCACTCGATCTCTGGTAAACTCTTGATCATTGGAAAGTAAGCGTTAGATTACGGTCTAACATCAGAGAGAGGGCTTACGAGCTCGTGATTATAATAGTAAGCGTTAGATTATGGTCTAACGTAAGAGAGAGAGAGAGAGAGCTTACGAGCTCGTAATTATAATAATTATTATAATTATTTGATTATTAGTTACAGAGATTTTGAGTTTACTAAACGAGGATTTGTTCTCTACGATTAATGTCCATTTCTATCAATGCAGATTAACTTCAATCTCGGTTTAATTTACTTTTTATCTTTTTCTAGTTTCGAAAATTGAAAAAGATAAAAAGTAAGTTAAACTGAGATTAAAGTTAATCCACATTGATAGAAATGGTTATAAGTGGGAAACAATTTCTATGTTTAAAATCACATTCTATGGAAAGACTGAGCTCAGTATAAATATACCTTTCAAGTTCTTTTGTGTGGCCACAATAACATTTATCTTATATTAATTTTCTATAACGTATCATTTGAGAACCGATTTAAGATATTAAATAGTAATCTGTATTATTCAGAAGTTTATTGTTGTGAAACATGCTGCAGATTAAATTATCTGTTTTTCTATATTATAAATCTTTATTTGCGTTTCAACGATTAACCCTGATTTGCGCTATCGTTTCGTAAAAACGGACTGTGAATTTATGCGAAGTATTGCGTACTATATTTGTATTTTATGGTATATTTTATGGTGAGAATTAGTGTGTCAATTGCAACGGAACGGTGCTATTCTTCCTGATTTACATACTGATTGATAAAGAATAATCATTATATGTGATTATATAGCTCATCTTTCTTTTACAAGCAAGAATAATTATTTTGAAAGTGAAGCACTTTATATTCTGAGAAAGATTATTTTACAATAAAGAAGCATTGACGCATTAATTCAATTACTATTATTTCTTGTATATATTTGCTGCTATCTATGTTTATCATATTTTCATTTTTGTGTGTTTACGATTAATGATCCTTTCTCTGAGAAATATATATGCACAGTGACTTTAATAATCTCAAGACAAGATAGAACAAGATATTTAGTACTTTCAGATTAGTAAGATACAAAGAGATTTATTTCTTTCTGATGAATGCAGAAGAAAAAAACTATTCTGAGAATCGAAGAAAGGACCATTCTTTACTAACCATTTCTTTTTTCTTATTGTATTTTATACAGCTTCCATTTATGTATGAAATCTTTCGTATGATATAAAACCTACGTTGGTCGTAAGTCAGATTCGAGTACACAATCTCAGTACAGTCCATTCCTATAAGTTTGTACGTAGCTTCCTCATCTAAATCACTCGATCAGGCTCATACGTGAGCTTGTACTTAACAAATGTAATCAATATTTAAATCATAAAAAACAATAAAAAATTCAGTATCAGCAATATGATAAGGATATTGAGATATTAAATTGAATAGATATTGATATATTAATTTTGATAGATCTGAATAAGTTCTTTTAAAGTGTCCTATATTTTAGCTTATAATAGTATTGTGGATAAATGCAGAAATTATTTTCCCCTTCTATTCATTGTCGTTATCAACTATTATTAGCTTATGAATTATCACATATCTTCTAAAAGATTGATTCATGAAAAAAAGCTTAAAACTTTTGGATTAACAATAAAACTTCTCTCTTTGACAACATTACACAACTAATAACAGAAACGTGACGGTCAGCATTAATTTATTATTTCAACTCCCGTATTTTTAAATACACTACCTAATGTGAAAATTAAGATATGGCAGTGATTCACTGTTAACAAAGTTTTTTGCTACCTTATATTAAGATTTGTTCTACATCAAGACATTTTATTGTTGAGAGGACTGTATTAATTTAACTTTTTTGAATTCTTGAAGCTTTTAGAAATTAATTGTTTTCTGATTAATCTTGATTTTTGTTTTAGGTAGCTGAAGAGAGGAAGGAGAGAATAAGCACAGAAACAAGGAGAACATACCATATGGCGAATATGGTTGGCACAAGGCCGTAAAGATGAATTTTACTATCACTACTACCTTAAAGAACTTCGGCGCTCTTTATCAAAGACAAGGTAAATGCGAGGCCGTGAAGACACTCGAAGATTGCGCCATGAGATCTCAAAGAGAGGTAGATAACGTTTGTATTAATTCTTTTGTTAAAATAATACGCGTGTAGAATTGCAAATAATACAGTTAAGATTTTTTACATTTTACGCATGCAGCACGTACAATAAGTGAGTAAAAGTTTAGCACTATTCTGGAATCTTGCGTGATCTTTGCACATTGCAAAATTACACGGTTTATTTTTTTATCTGCGTTTAAAACATCCTTTTTCTTATTAATTTTTTATTCTAATTTTAATTCACGTTAACATATATAATGTTAACTATCATGTGTAATAATGATATATAATTAATACGCACATGGTCTTGACAAAATTTCTTTCTCCAAGTTACACATGTATAATCTATGCACAAACAATATTTTAACAATTAATAATTATAAAGTAAAGAAACCTGTGATTGAAAAATTTTTTATTAGCCTAATAAGTCTGTTGTTTGAAGCATTGACAGTGTCAACATGTCTCAGACACAGTATAAGTAAGAACAGTAGGTACACTCTGTTCATCATCATCCTATTACTCGTGTCCCAGCGCGTGGTGACTTCTCTTCATATACATGTGTTGCGCACGTAGATTATACACATTGTATATGGGACTTACGTTGATTCCAAACGACTAGATTTTTTAGAGAAATTCTCTTGGCAAGACATACTCTCAATGGTTTGCCATTGCCTTCCGAGAGGAGAACGAGCGAATATAATTTTTCTTGCTCTACCGAGCATCGAACCCGGGACCTTTGGCTCAATAGACTAGTGCGCTGTCTACTAGGCCACGCTCGTTAGATACACTCTGTTAAGAAGTTGGAAATAAATATGGGCAATATGGCGATTTGCACAACTAATAACATTAACATGATTGTCATGGTAACTTTCTGATAACTGAATATGAGATATTAAGATAAGATCATAAGACGTTTATGGATAAGATAAAAAGATAATAATATCATATAAAATAAAGCGTGATCGCACGATCAACAACATGGCGGATAGTTGCCACGAAGTGTGTCTACTGTTCTTTACTTATACTGTGTCCTAGACAGCAAAACATCTGTCATATGTATGAAATATGTTTGTAAATTTGTGACGAGCGTTTGCGCAAATAACGCGTAAAGTTGCGTCCGCAAATGCTCAGCAACAAAATTGAATTTGCTTCAAGCAACGTTTATTCAATATTTATCACATTTTTCCAGCAATGTCTAGTTTATGCTCGGAGATTCCATTGGTGTACAGTTTATATGTTATTGATGGAAATAATTTACATATTGTTGCTGCAAACAGTTTGCAGCAATAATTTACATATCTTTGCTGTAAAAGCATCATAAGTATGAATTCTAGCGGAATTCTCTCTAGCTCTGATGATATACGACTTATGTTTACGCAAAGTTTGTGGCAATACATATATAAATTGGTTTCAGCAACACGTTTGCATGATTTTGCACACTCACGCTTTGCTATCAGAGATTAAATAATTTTAAATGTTTAGATTTATCAAGTATTAAAACTTAAAATCATATAATCAATAACCATCTAAACTTTGTAAATTTAAAATTAATAATATACTGTATATATACATACAGCGTGCGCGTGCGTGCGTGTGCGTGTGTGTGTGTGTGTATATATATATACACAATTTTATTATATATATATACACATATACATACATACATACATACATATATATATATATATATATATATATACACAATAAAAAGTAATATAGAAATTAAAATTTGATTGAATTTGTTTAAAATAATATGGATTCATAATATGACCATTTGTTTTTATTTTTTTTGCAGTTGGTAGAGCTGGTATAGAGCTGGATAACAAGGCACAAGTAGCACAGCTGCTGAGTGACGAAAAGAGCTCCACCAGACGTAGCTTGCAGTCCAGTCTGGCTAATATCGAACGTGAACAAAGTCACGAAGAGGTGAGTCGTTAAGAGTTACAGAATAGGGGTACAGGCTGATTCCGTTTTTCGTTTTTGTTAGCTTCTATTCCGCCTTATTGCATCGTCAAGTCCGTTTTCTTCAGCTGCATATTCTGTATTTTTTCTGTAACAGTTTTTATCTATCCTCTTTCACTCTCTAATGCTTTCTTCTAACACTTATTTTAAATGCAAAATTTGTCGTACTGCAGCTAAAGAAAACAGCTCTATTGCACAGTATAAGTAAGAACAGCAGGTACACTTCGTGTGCCTTTGATTTTTGTGGTAAACTATCCGCCATGTTGTTGATTGTGCGAGCACCCTTCAAGCTGCACAATGAAAAACACAGACAACAGGAACAGAATAATATTCTCTGTTCCTGTTGCCTGTGTTTTTCAGTTCTGGTTATTATTAGTTACCATGACAATCGCCATGTTATTAGTTGTGTAAATCGTCATTTTTATTTCCAACTTCTTGACGGAGTACCTACTACCTACTGTTCTTACTTATATTGTGTCTATTATATCGTGCTCTCATTCGTCATACGTCGATGATTTTTTTAAACGTTACTGAATAGGTAGATGTAGATGTATTTCTAGGGTGAGAACTTTAAAATATACCTTTTCGTCTTATCTTTTATATTTAATATACCTGTAAAGGATTCATATCAATCAATTGATTTCTGAATATCTTTTGGTATCATATAATAGAAAACTATTAAAATATTAAAATTAGATGATCAGATTTGAAATATAATATTAAAATTAAAAATATTAAGATTTTAAGTCCGACAAAGAATTGACGCACAATTTAATAAGTTAGAAAATATAGATGTATATGTATATGTGTGTATGTATATATATATATATATATATATATATATATATATATATATATGTATGTATATATATATATATATATATATACATATATGTATATGATATATACGGGCGTACCAAAAGTTCCGGAACGGCTAAATCTAATAAGATCGTTTATTAGCCTCTTTTGAACTCTCCAACTTTTATATAAAATATTTTTTTCATAAACCAATACTTTCTGAGATAATTGGCTGTTCCTGAATTTTTGATACACACGGTATATATATAATAGTCACATATAGGGTCACCGTTTCAATTAAAACACCTTATATAAATTGCATTTACATAAGACTAACTTTCCAGACGATAAATGCTTTATACTTACTGCACATACCGTAAAAGTAAGAGATAACTGGACCACAGCTTATCTATCAAATCTATTACATCTATTATAAATATAGCATGTTGAAAACGTACGAAATTTAATGTTTCTTGAACAATTTTAGTATTTTGAATATTTTTGAACTACAAAGAACATTAAGAATTATAAACTGACATTATTAAAGTATACTAATATTTCTTGTATAATGTTAAGAGATATTCTAGAAATAATAGATTATCGAATTTTTTGATCGCCAAGACGTCACGTGTTTCGTATCGATCGTTAAGCCCCTTGCACAATGCCAGGCAACAGGCAATAGAAATAGGAAATAACCAAAAAATTGTTAATTACAACCTAAAAAATTTGAATGCTATGATTGGTTGGCAACAGACAATAGGCACAGAATTTCCAACGTGACGGAAACTCTGTGTCTATTGCCTGTATCACTGTTTATACATGTGCATTCTGCATTTATACATGATTTCTGATTTTTATTACCCGTTATTGCCTGTTGCCTGACATTGTGCAAGGGGTTTTGTAAGTGGTTTCGTTTTTTATTTGAATAATGGCCGAGATAGATAGAAATTAAATCGATTTTTGAATATATCGAAGTTCTTTAAAAAATCTCGAGATGTAGCTCGGTCCTTTTCCGCGATGCCGATTGGTTCTCTCGACCTAGTTAGTTTACCCCCACTATTCGAGTTGCCGTTCGCGCGCGTTCGCGGCGCCCGCGGATCCATGTTGGAACTGTTGGAAGTCACTGCTTTCGGAACACAGACAACACAGTGCGGAATAATACGCGAATCGCCGGTTTAGATTACGGAAAACTGTGATATATCGAATACTCGAATCATTTAATACGTGTGCTTCGCGGAATTTATACGGATGCCGAGGTATGTATATCGCGTTCGATAATATTGACTTTCCGATTACATTCTTTCGGACGATCGGTCTCGTTTTTTTGCAATCGTCAACTTACTCGCGACTCGACTGGCCTCGCGTCTCGTGTCGTCGTCATGTCGCGCGGTTTCAGAATGAAATTATCGTCGATTTCGGAACACGGATAAAGGACACGAGCGGATGTTAAATCGAGTAACAGGCGTCGAGCGGATTGTATATAGCTTTGTTCATCTCCGACGTAATTTTTCCGTCGTCCGTTGTCATGTAATGAAGTACGCGCCACGTCGCGAGATTAATACCGGGAGTGCCGATGCAAAGTATCACGCGATCGTAAGCGACGATATCGTGTTTAATTAGCGATCGCAGTTTGTCGTATGTTCAATCTTGTAATTTAATCGTGTCTTAATATTTGGCGATCATGGAGGATAGATACAATGTTCATAAACCGATTATTTATGATTACAGTTAAGCAAGATCGCCTGAGAAGCAGCAAGTGTAGCGTTCACGCGACGGTTGTTCCTGCGAGTGAAGTTGGCCATGTGATTTCTCTCCGCCATGTAAGACTAGCTCGTCGCGTTTACCTGCGGGTCATTACGGGCCGACGGGATCGTCGGGCGGATCGTACGGGCATCTCCGACGTAATCCTTCCGTCATCGCCGTGTAATAAAGTACGCGCCGTGTCGCGAGATTAATACCGAGAGTGCCGTGCAAAGTGTCGCGTGTCGCGCGATCATGAGCGACGATATCGTCGATTTTCGCTCGTGAATGTCGTGAGTGAGTGCGTCGACGGAGATGCGACATCGGTGAAGGACCACGGAGAGGAGGAGGGGGCCTGGGAGGCATCGGGCAACGGCGGAACGACCGTAAGGTGAGTAATATTAGTTTATTATTGTGCTGTCTCGTGGCGGATTCCGCCACTTTCTCAAGCGCGACGTGATTTGCCCTTATTATACTCGAATCATTAATTCATTACTTGTACAAATATGGATTATCTTGGGCACTGTAATACTTTAGTGTAAAAATATTTGTATGTTTCAGATAATTTATTTGCTACCAGCATAGTATTACAACTCCGCTGTTGCGCATCGGCCGGTGAGTGATTTTTTTAATTTAATGTCAAGGCAACAATATTATTCTACATTCGAGAAATTCATATAACCTTAACAAAATTATATCACAAAGGGTGCGGTCCAGTTGCTACTTTTAAATGCTACCAATGCTTTCGCTTCTAACGCTATCATAAAACAGTCCACTAACGCTATGAATGCTACCAACGCTACGCAAGTAGACCGGATTAAGAAGGATCGGATTGAGTGTGTATATATATCTCTCTCACTATAATATATATACATGTATACCACATATGTGTGTATATAAAACAAGAAGTTGGGAAAACTAGCCCTAAACGATGGAAGTAGATTTAGCAATTTCAACATATGTGACTAATATTTGTTGCAACGTTCTATCTTATTTACAAGAAGATGAAAATTTGGAAATAATGTTAGCAGCTTGTCATGTGTTAAATCAGAAAACACGTCAAAAGAACAGTACCTAAAATTAAAAGTTATGTTGAACACATCGTCCCGTCGCTTACTGCAATAGAATTTAAAAGCCATTTCAAAATAAAATAAAAACTACACTACACTAATAAAATCACAGAAATACATAAATCACAGAATCACATCACAATGGACAATATCATAAAGTAATTAATAATTTTTGTTAACAATTCTTTCCAACAGATCTAAGACCGGTCTTGTCTTGCCACAAATTTTTCATGCATTTTTTTCCTATCTTCTCTGCTTTCTTGTGCAACTGTAAGAAGTTTTTCCAATGCAGTTTCTTCAACTATTTTCTGATCTGAAATAAGAGAGAAAATAAAGCTCAGTTATATAAAGGTGCATATATAAAGATGCATTCAGATCTTGGTAAAAAAACAGAAAAGCAGAAAACCAAACAGAACTCGCGCTAGCAGTCAACAGTTTCTGCTTCTATTTTTAAACAGAAACTATCGACTACCAGCGCGAGTTCTGATTGACTTTTGCTTTTCTGGTTTTTAATTTTCTGCCAAGGTTTGAATGCAACCTAATATATTACAAACAACTGTAAAATATATTTACGAAATTTTTTAGCTTGAGTATAAATCCAGCAATTGACACAGACGATAAGGTAAATTATTTTATCTTTGTTTAATATTCGACAACAACAAAGATGAAACGATTTCTGTGCCGTCTGTGTCGATTGCTAAAAAGCACCCATTTCTTCGTCACATGACTTTTTTGCTTGCTGGATTACTTGCAGGTTCCTATACTAATAAATCAGTAAACAGAATGATTATCACTCTGCCGATTTGCTAGCACAGGGCCTGCAAGCAATCCAGCAGGCAAAAAAGGATCGTGTACCATAGAATTGTACTTACGCTTTCTAGGTCTTGCAGAAGTGCAAGGAGATGTAGATCTTCGAGTAGGAGAACTGTTGTTAGAAAGAGAGTTAAAAGGGGACGGAATACTGTTGCAAGTATCCAACGTTAAAACTGGAGTCACCCATGGTTTTTGTCCAAATATTTCATCCATAATCTGCAAAATAACAGCTCACAATTACTATACTGAAAATCTATAAGGTACGTTACGTACATTATAGATTTTCAATATAGTTTATGCTCCTATTAAAAGAAATTGGGAGAAAACGAACGCAGGCAACGTCTAATCAGAGGCGGATGGTGACTTTTCGGGGCCCAAAGCTAATATTATTTCGGGGCCCCTTATTCAGTCAAAAGAGAAAATTATAATAACATTAAAATATAACGAAAAAACTAACTTTCCTATTATGGTTAGATCGTTTTCTCGTTATTTTAACATTATCATAATTTTCTCTTCTATAGGTAACAGCTTATAAAAAATTAAAATATTAATAAATATACAATTTGAATGGAATACATTTATTAGTAGAACATTTATAATAAATAGTATTTATCAATACGATAAACGTTTAACGGTTAAACAAAAACGTTTTTTAGAATAATTGACTAATGATTATATATAGAGAGTATAGAGACCCCCTCAAGTCAGAGTCCTGGACACACGAACCTGGTGTTCACTGATTGGCTTTGTACAAAAAATGCCATGTTTGGGGTGTGTCCAAACTCTTACTAGAGGGTCTCTAGCTATATATACTAAAGATATGCATTTAAAAAAGTATTTAAACTCTTAATTTTTTTCTACATTTGGCGTTTGCGTATTCTTTTAAGGCTTCTTCATAAGTAATTGTTCTTGTAATGTCATTCTCTATTGAAAGAATTGATAAGTAATTTAGTCTTTCATCTCTCATTTTAGATCTGTATTTATTCTTTATAAAAGATAATTTAGAAAAGCTTCTTTCTGCTTCACAACTCGTTATCGGCAGTGTCAAATAAATTTTCAAAATTGTATAGAGATTTGGAAAAATATCTATAAGACTTTTTTCATAAATTAAACTTAATATATTTGGACATCCTAAAATTTTTTCTTCAGATAAATTTTTAGATAATTTGATGTATTCTTTAAACTGTATGCATTCACTTTTTAAATTTTGGTTTATGTCAATATTATAATATGTAATGAAGTTAATACTTTCGTCATTAATATTTGAAATAGTTGTATTTCTTATATCTATTAAAAATTTAAATTTTTTCTCCTACTTTTCGTATATCTCTCCTCTTTTATTTAGTTCTGAAATTAATGAATCTAACAACATATTGACTACCTCAACACGGAATTTATCTCTCCCTGTGAGTGTATCTTTACCTTTTTTACTGTCTGAATATTTTTTTGTTTTAATTCTTTTATTTAGGTGACTCTAATTTTTTTCAATGTTTGAACTCATTTCCGTTGCTTTTGATTCATACTCAATTAATTTTTCATTACAATTCTGTCTGATGACTTTTATAAATAATTCAAGAGATGAAATTAGAGCATAACCTTCACATAAATCTAAACCAGGAGTTTGTAATTTTTTACTAGTTTTATTAAATCTCTCAAGAATTTCTTCCCAAAGTACTGTTAATACAGCAACTAGTCTTAAAAGTTTGTTATATAAATTTTTGGCTTCCATTTGACAATCTGTTTTTTCTAAATTATTTTGGAAAATTTTTAAAGTATCTAAAATTTTGTCGTAACTCATTCTTAAGGCATGTATAGCTTCATAATGACTAGACCATCTTGTCTGACTAAGATTTTTTATGGAAAGAGGCAAATTTGCATGTTGGTTTAACATATCCCACCTATGCGTAGATGCCGAGAAAAATACATATAATTGCTGAACAATACCAAAATAACTTATGATAGAAGGTACAATATTTACTGCCTCTGTCCCAACTAAATTTAAAGAATGTGCCGCACAAGGTACATAATCAGCAAACTTATTTGCCTCTTTTAAATGTGCCTGCAATCCGTAATATTTGCCGCTCATATTTGCAGCGTTATCATAAGACTGGCCACGACAGTTCTCAATGGGAAGTCCTATTTTTTCTAAAAAACTTTTTAAAGTGTTGAATAAAGAAAAACCCGCGTGACTATAAATAGGTAAAAACGATAAAAATCTTTCGTAAATTTTCCCTTTTGTACAGTATCGTACAATTATTGCAAGTTGGTCTGTATGTGCTAAATCCGGCGTTGAATCAGCGTTCCGATATTCACTGCCAGTACTGAAAATCTACAGTTCACGTCACGTATACTATAGATTTTCGGCACTAACAGTGAATTTCGGAACGCATCCATTGTCTCCAGGATATGTTTTTCTCTAGCGCGAACTCGCGAAAAGTTACGCGTTGAAAGCTGGGAGATGGTGCGCTCGTTTAGGGGCCCCCCTTTCGTTGGAGGCCCGAAGCTTAAGCTTCGTAGGCTTTTCTATCAATCCGCCACTGCGTCTAATATCCAACGTCCAATGGTAGAGTTCATTTTCTAGAGTTTTTAGTAGCATCTCTAAAAAAATATCATGGATATATATTCCTATATCCATAGAAAATATACTCTTCTATTAGACATCGGACATGATCTGTATTGGGATTCTGTAACTCTTAACGACAGTTTTCGGTATCGTTGTACAGGTATTACATATAGTAGAAAAGGTGCACAACGACGTTAACGACATCGATAGTTGCCGGTAACGAGTTAGAGAATCCTGGCCCTGAACTCTTCATTGTTCTTAAGTTTTACAATAAATAAATAGCAATTACCGTACCTCAAAGTAAGGCCAAGCGCGTCTGTTGTTGCCACTTTTATTATTGTGATCTTTAATATTTTTGTATGTTTTTTTTAAACCATTGAATTTACTTTTGCATTGTAATCCAGTTATATCATATGATTTTTTTTTAATTTTTTAGATATTATTTCCCAAAATCTTTTTACTGAAGTTTTATCTGTGTTTAATAAATGTTAATGTTCTGTGTATGCTGTCAACAGTAATTTTACCGCCTGGTCTACCCATCTAAAACCATCTAAAAGAAAATAAACATTCATTACACATATATAAATACAATCCATTAAAAATTCTTTCAACAAAATAAATATGAAAAAATATGAATTATATACCATTAACTTCATCGACATTATTTATATCTTGCATTATGTCTTGTATTGCAGTTTTTTCAACATTTGTTGCATTTTCTTCAACATTTGTTGCATTCTTTTTTATATTTTTTGCATTAGTAAGCAACTGCGTTCTATATTGTAAATCTGAAAAGATAAAAGAAATTACCTATAAATAATTTACAGTAAATAACCCTACAAAACATTTACCTGTTGTAGCACGGGCAAAATCCTTTTGTGTCAGGTTAAATACATATGTTATTGAGGTTTCCTCGTCAACGAGATGTAACTCAGGCATTTTTGAACTTATTTTCCGTATATACGACGCGAATAGATTTTTAATTCGCAGCGGGAGAGAAACGAAACGTGGCAGTAGCCAATAATCGGACATAAACAGAGTACCACCGACGAGAGTATTACTGTTATGTATTAGGCTGCGTTGCGTCACCCGAGTACACACTCCCTTCTCCTTCTAACTCGCTGAGATAGAAAGAGAAGGGAGTATGCTCGTGTGCACTCGAGTGACGTTTTTGAACGTAGCCTTAGATGTGTTATTTAAGTTTCCTGCCAATGTTGGCAAACGCTTCAGATAACCTACCTTTTGAGCTGAGGCGTTTGGAAGATGTTGGGAGCGAAAACCATGACGTCATTGATGACGTGTTATATCTCCTCAAAGCCTTTTGAAGCGCCA
This sequence comes from Temnothorax unifasciatus, assembly GCA_030770225.1. Lineage (NCBI taxonomy): Eukaryota > Metazoa > Arthropoda > Insecta > Hymenoptera > Formicidae > Temnothorax > Temnothorax unifasciatus. Next base: position 2,313 of record JASTWK010001797.1, on the reverse strand, counting down.
TGTGGACCATCCATAGCGCCGCTACAAATGCTCTGTAGCGTTTGAAGCAACAACTGGACCGCACCCAAAGTTACGTTACCTAACTCAACCTAAGTGATATGTATAAATCCTAAAATCTAACCTAAGTGGTAGTAGCTTTAATTTTTCTTTAACATTATATTACAAATTTGTGTTACCTAACTTAACCCAAGTGACATGTATTTCAAAAAAAGATGTGAAATCTTTAAATTGCGCCAAATACATAGAGTATATATATATATTGTTTTGAAAAATAATTGTTCTGCAACTATTTTTAGAAAATAAAACTTAAGTGGTACATATCTTTGTGTTCCCACTTAAGGGTCTTTCTATTCCAATCCAAGTGATAGTAGCTTTAATTCTATTTAACAAAATTATAATATTACAAAGAATTATTTTAATCACAAAGAATTAAAGAGGTAACAGTACAAAATAAAAATATTTAATTAAAATAAAATAAGTAAATTTTTCTACTAAAGAAACTTGGCGCTGCTAGACTTCGAAAGAACCCCGCACAAAACCACGTAAAAAAGCCGTACAACCGATTTGGCTAAAACTTTGGGAATCGGTAGTTTAACCTCTGTGAAGTTAGCACTCCATCTTTCAAAAAACCATTTTTTTCTTCAAGTTTTGAATGCACCCCGAAGAGTTCTAGAGTTCCTTATTAATTTTAGAAATAGTTCTGGCGAATAAAGTTAAAAAGTTAATGAATCTTCGGGGTGCTAACTTCACAAAATGAAATCACTAAATCAGCGATAACAATAAAAGTATTAAAAATATTTAATTTTACCATTAGGATTTCTTTTAGAACTCTTGAGGTGCTACCCAGAACTCTCAACAGAACTCCTAGAACTTAAAATTTTTTTTATTTTACTCAAAAATCGAATATATCGAGAACTTTTTGTATACAGGTCTCAGATCTTCGGGCATAAACAGTTATTGACAGAACTCGAAAGGTGCTACCCAGAACTCACAGCAGTACTCCCAGAATTTTAAAAAAGTTTTTTTATTATACGAAAAATTCCCAGAACTCATAAAATTGCCCGGTTGGTAAGACTTCCGAATAGCCCCTACCTCCGAATTTGATGAAAGATTTTTTTGAAAGATGGGGTGCTAACTTCACAGAGGTGGTAGTTTATGTGATGCTGATCAAAAGTTCAATGGGCGCGAAGTCCGAAAATGGCCAGTTTTCAAGATACGAGAGGTCAAAAGTTGGGAATATGGCCAATAGATCTAACTTACATGGGTTATCTACGCATGCATCGACGCCCGACGGCATTAATTGAGACGGAACTTGTTTCTGTTGATCCTGGATAGCGCTAAGAATGGATAGCGCAAGCCAAGAGCCATATACTCGATCTGGCCGTATCAGTAACTTGGCCATATTAGCTGCACGAATTTTGCGTAGCTATTGCTTATCCTAACAGTCTTCACACATCCTCTGAACAAGTTACGTCTCAATGAATGTCGTCGGGCGTCGATACATGCGTAGATAACCCCTGTAAGTTTGATCTATTGGCCATATTCCCAACTTTTGACCTCTTGTGTCTTGAAAATTGGCTATTTTCGGACTTTGCGCCCATTAAACTTTTGATCAGCATCACATAAAATACCAATTCCCACAGTTTTAGCCAGTTTGGTTGAACGGCTTTTTCACGTGGTTTTGTGCGGGGTCCTTTAATAAAATACTAAAAATTTTAATGGAATACAAAAAATAAACATAATTTAGGGAAGAATGTGACGGGAGTAAAAAAAGCAGCGCCAAGTTTTTTTTTACAAGAAAAATTTATTTTATTTTAATTAAATATTTTTATTTTGTACTGTTATCTCTTTAATTCTTTGTGATTAAAATAATTCTTTGTAATATTATAATTTTTTTAAATAAAATTAAAGCTACTATCACTTAGGTTGGAATAGGAAGACCCTTGAATGGGAACACAAAGATATGTACCACTTGGGTTTTATTTTTTAAAAATAGTTACACAACAATTATTTTTCAAAGCAATATATATATATATATATATATATATATATATATATATATATATATATATTGCAATATATATATATTCTCTTTATATTTGGCGTAATTTAAAATTTTTATTTTTTTTAAATACATGTCACTTGGGTTAAATTAGGTAACAAATTTGTGACATAATAATTTTGTTAAAGAAAAATTGAAGTTACTACCACTTTGGTTGGATTTTTGGATTTATACATATCACTTAGGTTGAGTTTGGTAACATAACTTTGTGATATAATTTTGTATTTAAGTATTACTTACCTCTTGACAAA
>JASTWK010001796.1:0-24505 GCA_030770225.1 Temnothorax unifasciatus | reverse complement strand
GTTTTTGTGATTGTAGGTAAATTTAGAGACATAAGAAAATTGCGTTTCAAAGAGAATGGTAAAACTTTTCGGGGAATTATAAGTAGCGAGTCACATTTGATGTAGCATCAAAATTAGCGTTATATTTTTTTTACTTAATTGAGGCAGGCAGATTTATAATTCTCTTTACTTGTGACACAAGGAACTGTCTGTTTTGTCCGTCGAAACATTGATAGCTATAAGCACGTCAGCTATGTTTGTACTTGGAGCTTTGATAGCCTGAGAGTTATAAGCAGACGTTTGGGGGGTTCCGTTCAGTCACCTACGTTCGATACTTCTCTCGTTTGCATGTCTACGATATATTGACAAATTTTCCTTATACGTTTTTGATATGTTAGTGCGCGACTTGAGGACCATATCAAACACACTTCGTGAAGAAGTCGTTCCATACATTTCTAAAAGTTTACCTGCTAAACTTCTGCTTAGTACCATCTGGGATAGTGACTGTCATTTCAGATAAATACAAGGTGAAATACAACTAGTGAAGTTATAATATGTTATTATTTCAAAAATTGAGCTTTAATAGTGGAATAATAAGAGCTGTTAATAATATTAGCAATGAATTGATTACACTTTCTTAATTATAATAATTTGTTAAGAGCGTAATAATTTTACAAGTTTGTCATACAAAACATACGTAGCATCCATCATTATTTGCCTTTATCACTGATAGATTGCAACAGGAAGAAATAGGATCCTGTAGTATTAACGAACTACAAACAAAAGCGAAACGATTAAATTAGTTTAATATGCGAAGAGTACATAATAGTGAATGTTATTAATCGATGTAGAGATGTTTCCAAACTCTGTAAAAAATGAAGTCGACAGGATTTTCAAGAAATTAACATCAATGATAAAGAAAAGTTTTTAATTGACATATTCGGAACAGTAATTAAAATCTCTCTTAATTTTTTATATCTTTATTTGTCCTGTATATATTCTACAATATAGGTTTAAAGCAATTAGAAAAATAATAGAATCAATGCAAAATATTTTAATTTATTTGCTCAAGAGTGTCGTAAACATTTTGTGCGTTCTCAGTCTCTCAAGTTTTGAATTTTCAGCTTTCGTAAAAATGAGATATAAATATAATTTTAAAGCGATGGCGGTATAAAGCTCGAACAATTCATTCGAAAATCATAAGGTTTCACAAAGATTTACTCAGTCTATTAGGATTTCAATACTTACATTGGTGAACATGTTCATGTCGACGAGAGAGAAAACTGCGTTTATCGTCATTGGTTTTTGCATCATCATTATAATGACGTTCGTTCTCACATGATGATCCAGATCAGAATTAGGCCATTCGCCAAAATATATTCCTTTACGAAAGTCCTCGCTCTAAACATATAGATATATAGTTAATATAGTTTATACAAATTATTTTGAGTTATTATAATTGTTTTTGTAAATTATTAAAACTTACCGCATTTGTGAGGAGTGTGCCATACCATGCATACGTAAACGTTTGGAGCAATTTTATTGTAGCGTAAGTCACAGATACGCCTATGTTGAAAATATTAAAGTCCGAAAACTGTTTTAAATGTTTAACAATTAGTATTATATCATGAAACACTTGCGCAACATGATAACATTGAACATGGGTAAAAAGTTTTGCACGCGCAGCGTAATCTTTTTCTTTTTTTTAGAAAAGCAAAAATTATTAGAAATTATTAGATTATTTTACTCTACTGACGTTATATTAAGCTTCGCGAAGAAAATACGATCTTCTTTCATTTAATATTCGCAAATGTTCTCCAAATGTAGAATCGAAACACGTTCAAATTTATCCTGACGTTTCATTAGCGCAACCCGACGGTACCAATTGTACAACCATAACATTTATCATCTCATGGCCGATTGCAACCACGCATAAGCGACATCGAACATCGAACTTGCACGTACTGACATCGCCTCGTATATCAATGCGCAAAGGAGCACGGCGTTGGTGACAATGTGCCAAAAGACAATGGGTCCGTAGATATGCTCCAACATATCGCGACATGGCAGTAGTCTCTGATGCTTTGCCATGCACGATCTTAGAACGTCTGAGAATTTCTCAGTGGGTTGAGGATTCGTGAGCCTGAAGGTCATGGCGCGCATCGTCGAGGCAAACTGGTAGACATAGAAGCCAAAGATGCTGTCAATGCCGCAAGCCGTGATACTGTTGATCGACAGTCCGCCCGTCTCGAAGAGCAGATGAAAATGATACAGATAATTGCGCGGAACGGTCCAGAAGTATCCGTGTCCTCTAGTGATTGGTAGGCTGTAGTTCGTAGTTGACTGGGAACGACAAAGACCGACGATTATGGATAAATAAGCAGGCATAGAAAATGCCAACATCATTGCTATCAAAATGGCAGAATATGTGTATGCCAGGGTATATACTGTGGGCAGGGACGAAAGTATTATCATCCGGATTTTTTTGTTCCGTAGAAGTTCTTCCTCGAAAAGATCATTTAGCGTCCGGTGATAATTTATCAGAGACGCTCGATTATGCAGGAACGTCCCAATCTTAAAGAAAATCAGAAACGCATATTTTTTTCCTCCACGCGGGACAAGGAAGTTGCACAGAGTGTGACGTGGCACGTTTAATACTACGATTTTAAATCTGTTGTATTTGTATTTCAAATAAATATTTTTTTTTAATTAAGACTTTATTTTTAATTGACTGCAATTGGCTATCGTCATGACAAGTCCACCATTAGTTTTGGTCAAATTAATTGTCGAGACATTTCGACTATGGATTTTGGTCTTTCTAAATTTTCAAGCTTATATGTAATTATCATAATTTAATTTATTGCGATGAATAATATCGTCGATTTTTCATGACCATGGCTAATTGCAGTCGATTAAAAATAAAGTCTTAATTGTTAATTAATTATTGGTGTAATAAGGATATACTTAAGAATTTTTTTCTTCACGAAAGATGTAAAAAGTAATAACGGTTAGTACGAGATCAACCGATATATAAGTGCACTAAATATTATTCTCCAATTTATTTACTAAGGATTCTTATATAAATCGTTTCCGCTGCGAATTTTTAGGTCGACGACGTATCCGGTTGATCTTTTAACGAATGTCAATATACATACAGGCTGCTTTTTGATATTCACTCCCAGTACTGAAAATCTATAATATACGTGACGTAAGCAATAGATTTTCAGTACTGCCAGTGATTATTGGAGTGCAGTTTTATTAAAATACATGTAGAGAAGAATTTATCTTTAGAAATAATTGAAGCACGTAATGCAGTCCATTTAATTATTAATATATCAATGTATTAATATGTTTCTTATTGTAAAAAATAATAATATATCTATATAAAATATTATTTGGATCTTGCTCTCTTATTTAATAAAATGCAAGATTTTTTTGATTCGTACCTTGAGAATGGCGCTAAATGAAGATATTGCTATGCCAACACATTTCATCATAATTGCCAAATTATGTCGGGTGATGTAGCACAAATTCAAGCTCACAGTCGCATAAGGGATTATCACCAAGAGCACACCAACTACCCAGAAATTCATACACTTGCCAGATTTTGTGGGCATATACCAACAGCCACACATAGTGAGCAAAATCCGAAGGAAACGCTGATACGTACGATACGCTCGCAACTCTTTATCAATCATTTTATTACATCCACATCGAATAACTCAATGAGAGACGTCGACGGAAAATCTTCTGAACTGGAAAGTGGAAAAGTTTAATTTTTTTAAGTAAACGGCAAGAGTTTAGATTTTGTTATTAGATATAATAATAATAATTTTATTATAATTTTTATCTTACGGAAATTTAATATAGTGTGTCTCAACCGTCTTTTAAAAAATGTTCAACAACTGCAATGAACCGTATGACTATTTATACTTCACTGTTGTGAGAAAATAAATTTTGTATACCGATTATTACCGTTACAATTTTTACGGGTTCTGTCCGAATCTTACCTCTTATTAAGATGAACATTAAAAAGTGAAAATATTTTTGTTAGAAGACTGTGCACTCTGATGTACCTACCAACGTCTCGGATGCGTTTGATACGATGGATTTACATTCAACTGCGCCGAGGCAGAGAGAGAGATTTTACATTCTGCCTTAAAAATTTGAACTGATGTTGAGAGATTATTAAAAGAGAATCCATACTGGCGATGCTTTGAAGTATCTCTTTTATTGACTATCATTTCCATGATACGTATCGTTTATCGAGGCTTTGAAAAGATAATGGCAAATTTAAGATGTCATTTCGTAGAGTTTTGTCGAACTGGGCTATAATAAAAATTGGTTGAGGTTCTAGATAAATTAGAGACATATAAGAAAAATTGCACTTCAAAGAGAGCACTAAAACTTACGGAAAGCTGTAGACTGTGAGTCACATAGGATATGGCATCAAGATTAGCGCTATCCTTTTTTACTCAATTGAGACAGACAGTTTTACGATTCTCTTTACTTATGAGATATGGTAAGAAAGCTTCTGTATCGATCGAAGCATTGTCTGTGTGCCGTTGATAGCTTGGAGCACGTGAACGAAACAGTATCGATTACACTTAGAACTTTGATTGGTCTGAGGATATAAGCAGACGTCTATACAAAAGAGTCCCGTTCAGTCACCTACGCTCGATACTTCTTTTGCTAGCGTGTCTACGATATATTGACATATTACATATTTTCTCTGACATTTAGTAGGTCAGTGTGTGACTCGAGAATCTCAATAAATATACGCGTAAATGAAGAATTAATCATTTCTCACCTTTCAGTAAGTTTACCTGCTAAATTTTTGTTGATTACTATTGATATGATACTCCGTAAAGTTATTGTCATTTGAGATAAATAAAGATAAAACGCAATAATCAGTGATAATATGGTATGTTATTGTTTTAATATATAATAGTTTACGCATTTATTAAGCATTAATAACGTAATAATAAATGGTGTCAATAATACAAATTTTTACTTTCTAAATTAAAATAATTTATTAATGACGTAACATATTTCCTCAAACGTAACAATTTTCCAAGTTTTGCCAGAGTTTACAAAACATATGTAGCATTCATCATTATTTGCCTTTATCACTGATAGATTGCAACAGGAAGAAATAGGACACTGTAGTATTAACGAACTACAAATAAAAATAAAACTATTAAAATTAGTTTAATATATGAAAAGTACATAATAGTAAATGTTATTAATTGGTGTAGAGACTTTTTCAAACTCTGTAAAAAATGAAGTCGAAAGAAATTTAAAAAAATCAACTTGAATGATAAAACAAACTTTTTACTTGACATATTCGGAACAGTAATTAAAATCTCTTAATTGTTTATATTTTTATATGTTTTGTATAAATTTTACAATATAGGTTTAATTTAAAGTAATTTAAAAAAAAAGAATTAGTACAAAATATTTTAATTTATTCGCTCAAGATAATGTGTCGTAATCACATTTTGTGCATTCTCAGTCTCTCAAGTTTTGAATTTTCAGCTTTCGTAAAAATGAGATATAAATATAATTTTAAAGCGATGGCGGTATAAAGCTCGAAACAATTCCGTCGAAAATCATAAGGTTTCACAAAGATTTATTCAATCGATTAGGATTTCAATACTTACATTAGTGAACATGTTCATGTCAACGAGAGAGAAAAATGCTTTTATCGTCATTGGTTTTTGCATCATCATTATAATGATGTTTGTTCTCACGTGATGATTCAGATCAGAATTAGGCCATTCGCTAAAATATATTCCTTTACGAAAGTCCTCGCTCTAAACATATAGATATAGTTAATATAGTATATACATATATGGGAAATTATTTTGAGTTATTATAATTGTTATAGTAAATTATTAAAACTTACCGCATTTGTGAGGAGTGTGCCATACCATGCATACGTAAACGTTTGAAGAAATTTTATTGCAGCATAAGTCACAAATGCGCCTATGTTGAAAATATTAAAGTCCGAGATCTGTTGCAAATGTTTAACAATTAGTATTATATCATGAAACATTTGCGCCATGTAATAATATTGGACACGTGTAAAAAATATTACACGCGTAATGAATTTATCCACGTACTGACATCGCATCGTATATCAATGCGCAAAGAAGCACGGCGTTGGTGACAATGTGCCAAAAGACAATGGGTCCGTAGATGTGCTCCAACGTATGGCGGCATGGCAGTAGTTTCTGATGCTTTGCCACGCATAATTTTAGGACGTCTGAGAAGCTTTCGGTGGGCAAAGGATTCGTGAGCCTAAAGGTCATGGCGTGCATTATTGAAGCGAACTGATAGATATAAAAGCCAAAAGCGCTCTCCAAACCGCATGCCATGATGCCGATGATCGATATGTTGCCCGTCTCAAAGAGCAGATGAAAATGATACAAATAGTTGTGCGGAACGGTCCAAAAGTATCCGTATCCCCTAGTGAATGGTAGGCTGTAATTTGTAGTTGACTGGGAACGACAAAGACCGACGATTATGGATAAATAAGCAGGCATAGAAAATGTCAGCATCATTGCTATCACAAAGGCAGAATATGTGTATGCTAGGGTGTATATTGTGGGCAGGGACGAAAGTATTATCGTCCGGATTTTTTTGTTCTGTAGAAGTTCCTCCTCGAAAAGATCATTTAGCGTCCGGTGATAAATTATCAAAGACGCTCGATTGTGCAGGAACGTTCCAATCTTAAAGAAAACCAGAAACGCATTTTTTTTTCTTCACGCGAGACGAAAAAGTTGCACAGAGTGTGACGTGGCACGTTTGATCACGATTTTAAATCTGTTATATATTTGTAATTCAAATAAAGAATTTTTTAAAATTAAGATTTTATTTTTAATTGACTGCAGTTGGCTATCGTCATGACAAGTCGACTATTAGTTTTGATCAAATTAATTGTCAAGACATTTCGACCATGGGGCATGGGTTTTGGTCTTCCTAAATTTTCGAGCTTATATGTAAGCATCGTAATTTAATTTATTGCGATAAATAATATCGTCAATTTGTCATGACTATAGCCAATTGCAGTCGATTAACAATAAAGTCTTAATTGTTAATTAATTATTGGTGTAATAAAGATATACTTAAGAATTTTTTTCTTCATGAAAGATGTAAAAAAGTAACGATTAGTACAAGATCAACCGATATATAAGTGCACTAAATATATTTCTTCAATTTATTTACTAAGGAATCTTGTATAAATTGTTTTTGTTGCGAATCTTTAGTTTGACGACATATATCCGGTTGATCTTTTAACGAATGTCAATATTATATTACAATATGTATAATATACATACAGGCTGCTTTCCGATATTCACTCCCTGAAAATCTATAATATACGTGAAGTAAACAATAGATTTTCAGTACTGCCAGTGATCGGAGTGCAGCTCTATTAAAATACATATGTAGAGAAGAATTTATCTTTAGAAATAATTGAAGCACGTAATGCAGTTTATTTATTTATTAATATATCAATATATTAATATGTTTCTTATTGTGAAATATTAATATACTTTATATATAAAATATTATTCTGATCTTGCTCTCCTTCTTAATAAAATGCAAGATCTTTCTGAATTGTACCTTGAGAATGGTGCTAAATGAAGATATTGCTAATCCAACACATTTCATCATAATTGCCAAATTATGTCTGTAGATATAGCACATATTCAAGCTCACAGTCGCATAAGGGATTATCACCAAGAGCACACCAACTACCCAGAAATTCATACACTTGCCAGATTTTGTGGGCATATACCAACAGCCACACATAGTGAGCAAAATCCGAAGGAAACGCTGATACGTACGATACGCTCGCAACTCTTTATCAATCATTTTATTATATCCACATCGAATAACTCAATGAGAGACGTCGACGGATAATCTTCTGAACTGGAAAGTGGAAAAGTTTAATTTTTTCAAGTGCACGGCAAGAGGTTATATTTTGTTATTAGATTAGTGGATTTAGAACTGTCGAAGAAAAGAATTTTCTTAATGAGACAACATGTCACTGATTTTCACTTTTTCAAATATTTTCTATAATTTCTTAATTTAAAAGCTGAAGTTCTTTTTAACATTAATGATGATAAAATAATAATAGTTATTTACAAACTAAGTTCTTTAGTGTAATAATGCAAGATGTCGATGGCTTAGTCATTCAGTAAATAATGTTAATATTTAAAGTTGTGATTACAATAAAAACTATAATCGATAAGTTATCCAATCTCAAGATTATCAGTCGCATACCAATATAATAATAATAATTTTATTATAATTTTTATCTTATGGGAATTTAAAATAGTGTGTCTCAACCGTCTTTAGAAAAATGTTCAAGAACTGCAATGAACCATATGACTTCATACTTCACTGTTGTGAGAAAATAAATTTTGTATACCGATTATTACTGTTACAACTTTTACGAGTTTTGTCCGAAATCTTACCTCTTATTGAGATGAACATTAAAAAGTGAAAATATTTTTGTTAGAAGACTGTGCAGTCTGAAGTACCTACCAACGTTTCGGATGCGTTTGATACGATGGATTTACATTCAACTGCGCCGAGGTAGAGAAAGATATTTTACATTCTGCCTTAAAAATTGGAACTGATGTTGAGAGATTATTGAAAGAGAATCCATACAGACGATGCTTTGAAGTATCTCTTTTATTGACTATCATTTCCATGATACGTATCGTCTGTCGAGGCTTTGAAAAGTTAATGGCGAATTTAAGATGTCATTTGGTAGAACTTTGTCGAACTGGGCTATAATAAAAATTTGTTGAGGTTCTAGATAAATTAGAGACATATAAGAAAAATTGCACTTCAAAGAAAGCACTAAAACTTACGGGAAACTGTAGATTGTGAGTCACATACGATATGGCATCAAGATTAGCGCTGTCCTTTTTTACTCAATTGAGACAGACAGTTTTACGATTCTCTTTACTTATGAGATAAGGTAAGAAAGCCCCTGTATCGATCGAAGCGTTGTCGGTGTACCGTTGATAGCTTGGAGCACGTGAACGAAACAGTATCGATGACACTTAGAACTTTGATTGGTCTGAGGATATAAGCAGACGTCTATACAAAAGAGTCCCGTTCAGTCACCTACGCTCGATACTTCTTTTGCTAGCGTGTCTACGATATATTGACATGTTACATATTTCCTCTGACATTTAGTAGGTCAGTGTGTGACTCGAGAATCTCAATAAATATACGCGTAAATGAAGAATTAAGCATTCCTCACCTTTCAGTAAGTTTACCTGCTAAATTTTTGTTGATTACTATTGATATGATATTCCATAAAGTTACTGTCATTTGAGATAAATAAAGATAAAACGCAATAACCAGTTGTAACATGTTATTGTTTAAATTTATCCCTCACTTGCTACATCAGTGATATAACTTGAAAATTGTCATTGAATTGTCTGCAATAGAATGGTGAGAATTCAGTACACTGAATAAATGAGCTTTAATATATAACTAGATGTTTTTGTCAATCAGTTTTTACATTAAAATCACATTTACAAAGAATATTAAAAAATTTTAATGATTCAAAATATTCAAACTTGTTTTTTGGAAAACTTTGCTTTCTGAGTTATGTCATTGTCATTGTTGCAGCAAATGAGCGACATAATAACGATTAAACGTTAATAACGTAATGATAAAAGGTGTCAATAATGCAAGATTTTACATTCTAAATTAAAACAATCTACTAACGACGTAACAATTCTACAAGTTTTGTCAGAGTTTACAAAACATACGTAGCATTCATCGTTATTCGTTTTTATCACCAACAGATCGCAACAGGAAGAAATAGGACATTGTAGTATTTATGAACTATGAATAAAAGCAAAACGATTAATATTAATTTAATATGCGAAAAATACACAATTGTAAATATTATTAGAATCTTAATTCATTTATATCTTTTTAGTGCTATATAATTTATACAATTTCAGTTGGAAGTTATAAGCTTTTACACAGATTTACTCAGCGAATTGCAACGTAATACTTACGTTAGTGAACATGACCATCTCAACGGGAGTGACAAATGCGTTTATAGTCATCGGCTTTTGCATCATCATCAGAATAATGTTTGTTCTCACGTGACGATCGAGTTCAGAATTAGGCCATTCGCCAAAATATATTCCTTTACGAAAGTCCTCGCTCTAAACATATAAAGTATACATATATACATATATAGAGTTTACATACATATATATACATATGTGGAAAAGGATTAATTTTGAGTTATTATAATTGTTTTAGCAAATTATTAAAACTCACCGCATTTGTGAGGACAGTGCCGTACCATGTGTATATAAACGGTTGAAGCAATTTTACTAAAGCGAATGTCATAAACTCGGTTAAGTTCCTAACGTTAAAGCTCGAGAACTATTCCAAAGATTTAACAATTAATATTACATTAGAAAATATTTAGGCAATGCTATACCATTGCACGCGGAAAAATCTTGCAAGCGCTGCGCAATTTTTATGTTCAATTCTTTTAAAAAATATTAGATGACATTTTACTTTACTTTTAGTTATATTAGATTAGAGTAACACGGTCACGAGAAAATTATGACATTTCTTTATTTATTACTCGCAAATGTTCTCCATATAAATCGAGACACGGCACACGGCATCAAATTCTGGTATTATAATAATGTAACACAGCGGTACGAATTGTACTACCGTAACATTTATTATCACATGCGGATTTTAATTACGCATAATACAATGGATTAAGCATTGCGACATCAAATTTTACATTAATGTATCTACGTACTGTCATCGCCTCGTATATCAGTGAGCAAAGAAGCACGGCGTTGGAAACAACGTGGTAAAGGACAAAATGCCCATAGTTATGCTCCAGCGTGTCACGGCATTGCAGTAGCTTCTGATGCTTCTCCACGCACGTCTTTAGAACGTCTGAAAACTTCTCGGTTGGCAAAGGATTTGTGAGCCTGAAAGTCATGGCGTGCATCGTCGAGGCAAACTGATAGACATAGAAGCCAAAGGCACTATCAACGCTGGCCGCCGTTGTGCTGCTGAGCGACGCTAGACTCGTCTCGAAGAGCAGATGAAAATGATACAAAAAATTGTCGGGAACGGGCCAGAAGTGCCCGTATCTTCTACTGAGTGGTAGAGTGTAATTCGTAGTTAAATGGAGATGACAGAGATCGCGGATTATGACTAAATATGGAGGTACAAAATACGCCAAGACTAATGACATCATAATGGCGGAATATGTGTACGCCAAGATGCACATTGTGGGCAGGAACGAAAGCATTATCGTCCGCGTTTTCTCGTTCCGTGCAAGCTCCTCCTCGAATAGATCATTCAGCATCCGGTGATAATTTATCAGAGATCGGCGATTGAAGAGGAAGGTTCCCACCTTAAAAAAGATCAGACATGCATACCTCTTCTCTCTACACGAGACAAAAATGTAGCACAGAAACTGTTTAATACTACGATTTTAAATCTGTCATATTTAAATTTCAAATAGAAAATTTTTTTTTCGCGAAATATGAAGCGTTGCAAAGAAATGACGTTTATTAGAATATATATATTAACGCATTTTACGTGTTTCATTAATAAATGTGCTCAATTTGTTTTCTAAAGAAACCTTGAATAAATCGTTGTCGTTGTAAGATTTTAGTTTGACTACAAATCCTGTTGATTATTTACGGAAGTGTGAGTGATCCCTCCTGATTCGTACCTTGAGAATGGCTCCAACTGCAGATGTTCCTATGCCTATGTATCTCATCATAAGTACCAAGTTATGTCTGTGGATATAGCTCATATGCAAGTTTAGCATTAGGAACATGAACATGCCCAAGAGCATACAAACGGACCAATAGTAACGGATTTTGCCAGATTTTGTGGGCATGTACCAACAGCCACAGATAATAAGTACAATTCGTTGGAAACGCTGGTATGTACGATACGCTTCCAACCGGTTATTAATCATTTTGTGATACCTACATCGAATAACTCAGATGTCGACAGAAAAGGTTTTCAACTGGAAAAGTTTAATCTCTTAAAATGCCAGAGAAGTTGTAAATTTTTGTAATTGATTTAAAACTTTCGAAGAGAAGAGATTGCAGCTTTCTTAATAAAATAAAATATTACTAATTTACATCTTTCTCAATATTGTAATTTCTTAAATCAAACGTTGAAATGTTTTGTAGCATTAATGATGACAAAAAATAATTGTTATTTAATAATTAATTTCTCTAATACAATAATGTGCAAGATGTCAGCGTCTAATTAGGTCCATATTCTGAGTCCTCTTTTATCGATAAAAGTTTACCTCTAAGTTGGCTTAAAACTTTAAAAGACACAATAAATATGATGATATTGTGTTCTCACTTTATCGCAACTTTAAGAGAGAGGGCTCTTAACAGACGTCTTTTCAGCAAAAATACTATTCTGAATTCACATTTATAGTACTTTTAAGCATTTCTCGCACCTGAACCGCTAAATGTGCTTCAGATCAATGTTTCTTTTCCATTGTCAAATCGAAGTATTTTATCAACTTAGTGTCAATGTAGATTTCATATGCATATTTCCATTGCGCTACTGACTATATGATTTATCAATCAGAAGACATTGTTGTCAATCGCAATATAGTTAAATGGGACGCATTTAATGGATAATCAATGAAAATTACAGTGATAGATTAAAATGGAAAATTTTTATTGTGTTACAAAAAGTAGGTGTGCGTGTGCAGAATACTATCATATTTAAATACACAAAATTGTGAAGTTTTAGCCATATCGGTGAGGAAGCCCCTCTCCTTCACAATTACAAAAAATAAATTAAATAATAAAAACAAAAAATTAATAAAAATAAATTAAATTAAAACTTTATGTTATATTACTATTTTTATGAGAATATATTGCGTATTTCAATACTTACTTTGCAGTTTATTATTCTAACGGCAGAAAAATGTTTCGTAATACAGCATACAATGTCAAGTTCGTATTTGTTACTTATAGCGCGTTGGCCTCTTAGCGACTATAAATATGCAGTAGTTATGATAGGTGACATGATAGTCAAGAAGTACATACATCTAAGCTAAAAGCGCAATAAATGTGATCTGAGAATATGGCCAACTTGAGTGACGCGATTTTAGCAGTCATTGCCACTTTTGTGATCAGGTCGCTAAAAGCGCTGCTAAAAGAGAATTCAGAATATGGGCCTAAGTAAATTGCGTTAACATTTAAAAACTACGATTACAAAAAAACTGGAATTGATAAATTGTCTAATTTCAAAACTGTCAGTCATATAGTAGTAATGATACAATAATTTTATTGTGACTCTTATCTTACGGAAATTTAAAATAATATTGATTACAAAATTCATGGTCGAAAAAGTCTTGACGATTAATCTGATCAAAACCAATGGTCGAACTGTCACGACATTAGCCAAACCGTTTGGCCCAAACGTTGTCGAATATAAAAATAGAGTCTTTCTCGTAAAATAATATGATTTAACCTTTAGGGAATAATAATGAATTTTGAAAGATTGCCATACTCCATACGAACACTGAGAAAATATAATATTTTATATCGATAATTCCTTATATTTTAACAGCTTTATCCGAAACCTTAGTGCTTATTAATATGACTATTAAAAAGAGCGGAAATGTTAGTTAGAAAGCTTTACGTTCTACGAAATACCTACCAATGTTTCCGATGCGCTCGGTGGATTCACATTAATCCCCACTGAGGTAGACGAAAAGATTTTACCTTCTACCTCAAAAATCGGAACTGATATTGAGAGACTATTAAAAGAGAATCCTGTATTGACGTTGCTTTGGAGTATCTCTTTTATTGCGACTATCATTTCCATGATACGTATCGTCTATCGAGGCTTTGAAAAGTTGATGGCAAATTTAAGATGTTATTTGGTAGAACTTAGTCGAACAGGACTATAATACAAATTTGTTGAGGTTGTAGATAAATTAGGGACACATAAGAAAAATTGCGCTTCAAAGAGAACGGTAAAACTTACAGGAAGCTTTAGGTTGCGAGTCACATAAGATATGGCATCAGGATTAGCGTCGTCTTTTCTTATTTAATTCAGACAGATTTACAATTCCCTTTTCTTATGATATAAGGAAGCCCCTTTATTGTCGATCGAAACATTGTCGATGTACCGTTGATAGCTTGGAGCACGTGAAAGAAACAGTATCGATTATGTCTAGAACTTTGATTAGCCTGAGGGTATAAGCAGACGTCTGTAGAAAAGAGAGTCCCGTTCAATCCTTTACGCTGGATACTTCTCTTGCTATCATGTCTATATACGATATATTGACATATTTTCTCTGACATTTAGTAGGTCAGTGTGTGATTCGAGAAACTCAATAAATACACGCGTAAATGAAGAATTAATCGTTCCTTACCTTTCTGTAAGTTTACCTGCTAAATTTTTGTTGCTTACTATTCCGTAAAGTTACTGTCATTTAAGATAAATAAAGATAAAACGCAATAATCAGTGACAATGTAGTATGGTATTAAATAAACTAGCACGCTCGTATAATTATAACAATTAGTAAGGAAAAGGCCAATAATCAAGGCCAGCAACAATGGATGTTAATTTATATAATTAATAATTACATATATGTAAACAACGGAACGTTTCGACTTCACCGAGTCTTCTTCAGTCGTAGAATAATCGCAATATAACTCCTAACTAACCATATAAAATTCTCAATCTACAGAGCCACATCACCGTTCGAAGGCTTGACAAATACATACAGGGATATTGTTGCATCTATGAAGTCAAAGGTAAAAACGGAGGTCGTCAGCGAGCGATTACTCTACGGCTGAAGAAGACTCGGTGAAGTCGAAACGTTCCGTTGTTTACATATATGTGATTAATAATTATATAAATTAACATCCATTGTTGCTGGATTATTGGCGTTTTCCTGACTAATTGTTATAGTATGTTATTGTTTTAATATATAATAGTTTACACATTTATTAAGCATTAATAACGTAATAATGAAAAATGTCAATAATGCAAGATTTTACACTCTAAAATAAAATAATCTATTAATGACCTAACAATTCTACAAGTTTTGTCAGAGTTTACAAAACATATGTAGCATTCATCATCATTCGTGTTTGTCACCAACAGATCGCAACAGGAAGAAATAGGACATTGTAGTATTTATGATCTACGAATAAAAGTAAAACGATTAATATTAGTTTAATACGCGAAATATACATGATTGTAAATATTATTAGAAGTTTTGTAAAGACATTTCCAAAGTTTACAGAAAATAAATTTAATATGAATTTGAAGAAATAAACTTCACGAATAAAGTAATGTTCTAATTTACATTTTTCGGACAGTAATTAAAATCTCTTAATTTTTTATAACTTTTTAGTGCTACATAATTTCTACAATTTTAGTTGGAAGTCATAAGCTTCCAGACATTTACTCAGCGAATTGCAACTTAACTACTTACATTAGTTAACATGACCATCTCAACGGGAGCGAAAAATGCGTTTATAGTCATCGGCTTTTGCATCATCATCAGAATAACGCTCGTTCTCACGTGACGATCGAGATCAGAATTAGGCCATTCGCCAAAATATATTCCTTTACGAAAATCCTCGCCCTAAACATATAGAATTTATATATGAAAGGATAAATTTCGAGTTATTATAATTGTTTTAGCAAATCATTAAAACTCACCGCACTTGTCAGGACAGTACCGTACCATGAGTACATAAACGTTTGAAACAGTTTTACTAAAGCATATGCCAAAAACGTGGATATGTTGTTAACGTTCAAGCTTGAGTACTATTCCAAAGGTTTAGAAATTAATATTACATTATAAAATATTTGGGCAATGCTACACCATTGCACGCGGAAAAATCTTGCAAGCGCAGCGCATTTTTTATTTCCGTTCTTTTAAAAATGGAACAAAAAATATTAGATGACATTTTACTTTACTTTTAGTTATATTTGGCACCACGAGAAATCTATGACATTTATTTGTTACTCGCAAATGTTCTCCAAATAAATCAAGACACGTTCAAATTTATTCTGACATTAGCGTAACACAGCGGTACGAATTGTACAACCGTAACATTTATCATCTCATGGCCGATTTTAACTACGCATAATACAATGGATTAAGCATTGCGACATCAAATTTTACATCAATGTATCTACGTACTGTCATCGCCTCGTACATCAATGAGCAAAGAAGCACGGCGTTGGAGACAATGTGCCAAAATACAAGAGGCCCATAATTGTGCTCCAGCGTGTCACGGCATTGCAGAAGCTTCTGATGCTTCTCCACGCACGTTTTTAGAACGTCTGAAAACTTCTCGTTGGGCAAAGGATTTGTGAGCCTGAAAGTCATGGCGTGCATCGTCGAGGCAAACTGGTAGACATAGAAGCCAAAGGCACTATCAACGCTGGCCGCCGTTGTGCTGCTGAGCGACGCTAGACTCGTCTCGAAGAGCAGATGAAAATGATACAAAAAATTGTCGGGAACGGGCCAGAAGTGCCCGTATCCTCTACTGACTGGTAGACTGTAATTCGTAGTTAAATGGAGATGACGGAGATCGCGGATTATGACTAAATATGAAGGCATAAAATACGCAAACAATAATGCCAAGAAGATTGCGGAATATGTGTACGCCAAGATGCACATTGTGGGCAGGAACGAAAGCATTATCGTTCGGGTTTTCTCGTTCCGCGCAAGTTCCTCCTCGAAAAGATCATTCAGCGTGCGGTGATACTTTATCAGAGATTGGCGATTGAAGAGGAAGATTCCCACCTTAAAAAAAAGATCAGACATGCATATCTCTTCCCTTACATGAGACAAAAATGTTCCACAGAGACTGTTTAATATTACGATTTTAAATCTGCCATATAGTTAAATTTTAAATAAAAATTTTTTTTTTCGAAAATATGGAGCGTTGCAAAGAAGTGACATTTATAAGAAATTATATTAGCGCAAGTTACGTGTTCCACTAATAAATGTGCTCAATTTGTTTTTTAAAGAAACCGCGTAAGTAAATCATGTCCGTTGTGAGGTTTTAATTTGACTATTAATCCGGTTGATTATTTGCATAATGTCGATATATACATATATTTTTATCCTCGCCGCACTTGGAATATTTTTTATCCTTGTTGAATTTGGGGTATGAATTTTTTAATCAACCGTCGTTAATGCATAAATTTTTTTTTATTGTTGGAACATAAAGTTTTTTTTCGCGCCGCACTTGGGGTATACATTTTTATTTTCGCCGCACTTGAGATATAAATTTTTACCCTCGCCGCATTTCGGGTATGAATTTTTCTTCGCGCCGCCGTTAGAGTTTAGTTAGAGTATGATTTTTTAGTTAATCGCCGTGAGTATATAAAATTTGTTTTCGCGCCACCATAGGAATGTAAAGTTTCTTTTCGCGCCGCACTTGGCCTATTATTTTTCCTACGTATTTATACACGCAGAAATTATATAAGAGAAAGGAAACATATGGGCATATTTTATATTAAAACATTAATATATTAATATATTAATGTCTCTTATTGTATAAAATATTTATCCAATCTTGTTTCTCTACACTGAGAAAAAAAATTTGTTAATCCCAAGAAATACTTAATCCGATACGTTCAACTAAACATTTTAGTTAGTTAACTAAACATTAGTTAAATTAATTAATTCTTGATTAAAGAAACTAAATAAATTGTTGAAACAACTAATGTTTAGTTAATTAACTAAAATGTTCAGTTGAACGTGTCGAACTAAATATTTTTTCGGATTAGAAATTTTTGTTCTCAGTGTACGTGATGAAATGTACCTAAATAACTCCTGATTCTTACCTTGAGAATGGCTCCAACTACAGATACTCCTACGCCTATGAATTTCATCATAAGTACCAAGTTATGTCTGTGGATGTAGCTCATATGCAAGCATAGCGTGACGTACATGAACATGCCCAAGAGCATACAAACGGACCAATAGTAACGGATTTTGCCAGATTTTGTGGGCATGTACCAACAGCCACAGATAATGAGTACAATTCGTTGGAAACGCTGGTATGTACGATACGCTTCCAACCGGTTATTAATCATTTTGTGATACCTACATCGAATAACTCATATAGATGTCGACAGAAAAGGTTTTTAACTGGAAAAGTTTAATCTCTTAAAATGCCAGAGGAGTTTAAATTTTTGTAATTGATTTAAAGCTCTCGAAGAGAAGAGATTGCAGCTTTCTTAATAAAATAAAATATTATTGACTTTTATCTTTTTCAATATTGTAATTTCTTAATTTAAACGTTGAAATTTCTTGTACCATTAATGACAAAAAAATAATTGTTGTTTAATAATTAATTTCTGTAATACAATAATGTGCAAGATGTCAATGTCTCTAAATAGCTTTAATGTTTAAAAACTATGATTACAACAAAATTAGAATTGATAAATTATGTAATATTAAAACTGTCAATCACATAGTAGTAACGATATAGTAAATTTATTGTGACTCTTATCTTACGGAAATTTAAAATAGTATGATTTAACCTTTAGGGAATAATAATGAATTTTGAATGATTGCCATACTCCGTACGAACACTGAGAAAATACATATTATATACCGATAATTCCTATTTTAAAAGCTTTATCCGAAACGTCAGTGCTTATTAATATGACTATTAAAAAGAGCGAAAATGTTAGTTAGAAAGCTATACGCTCTGCGAAATACTTAACAACGTTTCCGATGTGTTCGATACGATGGATTTACATTCAACTGCAGAGATAGAGACAGAAATTTTACCTTCTATCTCAAAAATCGGAACCGATATTGTGAGATTATTGAAAGAGAATCTGTATTGAGACGTTGCTTTGAAGTATCTCTTTTATTGACTATCATTTCCATGATACGTATCGTCTATCGAGGCTTTGAAAAGTTAATGGCAAATTTAAGATGTTATTTGATAGAACTTTGTGAAACAGGACTATAATACACATTTGTTGAGGTCGTAGACAAATTAGAGACACATAAGAAAAATTGCGCTTCAAAGTGAACGGAAAAACTTACAGGAAAACTGTAGGTAGCGAGTCACATAAGATATGGCATCAGGATTAGCGTCGTCTTTTCTTATTTAATTCAGACAGATTTACAATTCTCTTTTCTTATGATATGAGGAAACCCCTTTATTGTCGATCGAAACATTGTCGATGTACCGTTGATAGCTTGGAGCACGTGAAAGAAACAGTATCGATTATATCTATAATAACTTTTATTAGCCTGAGGGTATAAGCAGACGTCTGTAGAAAAGACAGTCCCGTTCAATCCCCTATGCTGGATACTTCTCTTGCTATCATGTCTATATATATATATTGACAAATTTTCTCTAACATTTAGTAGGGTCAGTGTGTGATTCGAGACTCAATAAATACACGCGTAAATGAAGAATTAATCATTCCTCACCTTTCACGTAAGTTTACCTGCTAAATTTTTGTTGATTACTGTTCCGTAAAGTTACTGTCATTTAAGATAAATAAAAATAAAACGCAATAATCAGTGATAATATAGTGTGTTATTGTTTTAATATATAATAGTTTACGCATTTATTAAGCACATTAATAACGTAATAATAAAAGGTGTCAATAATGCAAGATTTTACATTCTAAATTAAAATAATCTACTAACAACGTAACAATTCTACAAGTTTTGCCAGAGTTTACAAAACATACGTAGCATTCATCGTTATTCGTTTTTATCACCAACAGATCGTAACAGGAAGAAATAGGACATTGTAGTATTTATGAACTACGAATAAAAGCAAAACGATTAATATTAGTTTGATACGGGAAAAATACATAATTGTAAATATTAATAATTGATGTAGAGACTTTTTCAAACTCTGTAACAAATGAAGTCGAAAGAAATTCAAAGAAATCAACTTCTATGATAAAAATAAGTTTTTAATTGACATATTTGGAACAGCAATTAAAATCTCTTATTTGTTTATATTTCTATATGTTCTGTATAAATTCTACAATATAGTTTAATAGATATATAGGTATATAGGTTTAATTTAAAGTAATTAAAAAAATAGAATCAATGCAAAATATTTTAATTTATTTGCTCAAGAGTGCTCAAAATGTGTAATCACATTTTGTGCGTTCTCAGTCTCTCAAGTTTTGAATCTTCAGTTTTCGTAAAAAAAATTTGCAGAAAATAAATTTAATATAAATTTGAAGAAATAAACTTCACGAATAAAGTAATGTTCTAATTTACATTTTTCGGACAGTAATTAAAATCGCTTAATTTTTGATATCTTTAATGCTACATAATTTCTATAATACAATTTCAATTGCAAGTCATAAGCTTCCACACAAATTTACTCAGCGAATTGCAACTTAACTGTAATACTTACGTTAGTGAACATGACCATCTCAACGGGAGTGACAAATGCGTTTACAGTCATCGGCTTTTGCATCATCATCAGAATAAGGCTCGTTTTCACGTGACGATCGAGATCAGAATTAGGCCATTCGCCAAAATATATTCCTTTACGAAAATCCTCGCCCTAAACATATAGAATATATATATGAAAGGATAAATTTCGAGTTATAATTGTTTTAGCAAATCATTAAAACTCACCGCATTTGTCAGGACAGTACCGTACCATGAGTACATAAACGTTTGAAACAGTTTTATTAAAGCGTATGATAAAAACTTGGATATGTTGTTAACTTGTTTCAAGCTTGAGTACTATTCCAAAGGTTTAAAAATTAATATTACATTATAAAATATTTGGGCAATGTTATACCAATGCACACGGAAAAATCTTGCAAGCGCAGCGCAATTTTTATTTCCATTCTTTTAAAAATGGAACAAAAAATATAAGATGACATTTTACTTTACTTTTAGTTATATTTGGCGCCACGAGAAATCTGACATTTGTTTGTTACTCGCAAATGTTCTCCAAATAAATCAAGACGTACACGTTCAAATTTATTCTGACATTAGCGGCGGTACGAATTGTACAACCGTAACATTTATCATTTCATTGCCGATTTTAACTATGCGTAATACAATGGATTAAGCATTGCGAACGTCAAATTTTGCATTAATGTATCTACGTACTGTCATCGCCTCGTATATCAAGGAGCAAAGAAGCACGGCGTTGGAGACAATGTGCCAAAATACAAGAGGTCCATAATTGTGCTCCAGCGTGCCACGGCATCGCAGAAGCTTCTGATGCTTTTCTACGCACGTTTTTAGAACGTCTGAAAACTTCTCGTTAGGCAAAGGATTTGTGAGCCTGAAATTCATACGTGCATCGTCGAGGCAAACTGGTAGACATAGAAGCCAAAGGCACAATCAACGCTGGCCGCCGTTGTGCTGCCGAGCGACGATATACTCGTCTCGAAGAACAGATGAAAATGATACAAAAAATTATCGGGAACGGGCCAGAAATATCCGTATCCTCTACTGACTGGTAGACTGTAATTCGTAGTTAAATGGAGATGACGGAGATCGCGGATTATGACTAAATATGAAGGCACAAAATACGTCACGACTAATGCCAACAAGATTGCGGAATATGTGTACGCCAAGTTGCACATTGTGGGCAGGAACGAAAACATTATCGTCCGTGTTTTCTCGTTCCGCGCAAGTTCCTCCTCGAAAAGATCATTCAGCGTCCGGTGATAATTTATCAGAGATCGGCGATTGAAGAGGAAGGTTGCCACCTTAAAAAAAAGATCAGACATGCATATCTCTTCCCTTACATGAGACAAAAATGTTCCACGGAGACTGTTTAATATTACAATTTTAAATCTGTCATATAGTTGAATTTTAAATGAAAATTTTTTTCTCTCGAAGTATGGAGCGTTGCAAAGAAATGACATTTATTAGAAGATACATTAGCGCAATTTACGTGTTTCACTAATAAATGTGCTCAATTTGTTTTCTAAAGAAACCGTAAGTAAGTCGTTTTCCTCCTGATTCTCACCTTGAGAATGACTGAAACTATAGATATTCCTAGGCCTATGTATTTCATCATAAGTACCAAGTTATGTCTGTGGATGTAGCATATATGCAAGCATAGCGTGACGGACATGAACATGCCCAAGAGTATACAAACGGACCAATAGTAACGGATCTTGCCAGATTTTGTGGGCATGTACCAACAGCCACAGATGACGAGTAGAATCCGTTGGAAACGCTGGTATTTACGATACGCTTCCAACCCGTTATAAGTCATCTTGTGATACCTACGTCGAATAATTCCAATAGATGTCGACAGAAGAGGTTTTCAACTCGAAAATTCTAATCTTTCAAAATGCCAGAGAAGTTTAGATTTTTGTAATTAATTTAAAACTCTCGAAGAGTAGAGATTACAGCTTTCTGAATAAAATGAAATTTTACGATTTTTATCTTTCCCAATATTGTAATTTCTTAATTCAAACGTTGAAATTTGTTGTAACATTAGTTATGACAAAGAATAATAATTATTTAATAATTAATTTCTCTAACACAATAATATGCAAAATGTCAATGTCTGTGTAAATAGCATTAACATTTAAAAATTATGATTACAAAGAAATTAGAATTGATAAGTTATCTAATCTTAAAACGGTCAATCACATAGTAGTAACAGTACAATAATTTTATTGTGACTCTTATCTTACGGAAATTTAAAATAGTATGATTTAACCTTTAGGGAATAATAATGAATTTTGAATGATTGCCATACTCCGTACGAACACTGAGAAAGTATAATATTATATACCGATAATACCTATTTTAAGAACTTTATCGGAAACCTTAGTGCTCATTAATATAGCTCATTGCTGCCACATTGTGTACAATAAAGTGTTTTGCAAGCGTTTAAATGTAATGTATGCACTTGAAAAGGACCGGAATCTCGGTTGAAACGCGTTGTGCTTATTAAATAAAAACTGCCAGTTCGGTCGAAGTAAAGGATTTTATTCACTTATTAATATGACTATTAAAAAGAGCGAAAATGTTAGTTAGAAAGCTGTACGCTCTGCGAAATACTTAACAACGTTTCCGATGTGTTCGATACGATGGATTTACATTAAACTGCAGAGGTAGAGACAGAGGTAGAGATTTTACCTTTTACCTCAAAAATCGGAACCGATATTGTGAGATTATTGAAAGAGAATCTGTATTGAGACGTTGCTTTGAAGTATCTCTTTTATTGTCTATCATTTCCATGATACGTATCGTCTATCGAGGCTTTGAAAAGTTAATGGAAAATTTAATATGTTATTTGATAGAACTTTGTGGAACAGAACTATAATACACATTTGTTGAGGTTGTAGATAAATTAGAGACACATAAGAAAAATTACGCTTCAAAGAGAACGGTAAAACTTACAGGAAGCTTTAGGTTGCGAGTCACATAAGATATGGCATCAGGATTAGCGTCGTCTCTTCTTATTTAATTCAGACAGATTTACAATTCTCTTTTCTTATGATATAAGGAAGTCCCTTTATTGTCGATCGAAACATTGTCGGTGTGCCGACACTTTGATAGCTTAAAGACTCTTAGACGCGGTTTAGAGTACGCGAACGAAACAGTATCGATACTTCGAACTTTGATTAATAATGTTAAATACATTTGTGTTAAATACGAAAAATTAATCATTTTTCACCATTCTGTAAGTTTACCTACTATACTTTGATTATTATTTCATAGAGCTACTGCCATTTGAGATACTTAAATATAAATCGCTATAACCAGTGATATTATAACATGTTATTGTTTCAATATAATTTAATCATTAAAAATCTTACAAGTGTACTTAACGCTATCTTTATGTTGATGCTTTCATACTTTTTCAAGTGGAACCAAAATTATTGGTAAATGTGTTATTTTATTTTAATTATATTAAACGAGAAAACTGTATGACATATCCTTATAAAATATTCTAGTTCTCCGATATGCAAGATCGAAAGTTTTTTTTATTCTGGCGTTACATTAGCGTAACGCGACAGTACCAATTATACACGACCAATTATAACGGTATTATTTCGCGACCGCGCTTTGCGCATTAGGTGTATTAAGCATTGCGAAAATGAACATCGGTTTCTGCATTAATGCACGCTGGAAAATTAAAAATATTATCGATAACTGCACGTGATAGCGTTACTTTGAAGTAACGCTATCACGTGTTATATAAATGTTTATATTTTATTACTCGTGCGAACCGTGGCTCTGAAAAATTAATGACCAATCCTTTCGAGTTTAATGCATGTATCGTTCGACCAAAGCCAAGTCGAAACGGGCTGTAATTGAAATCAATCGAGCGAGATTACAGGCAAGCTATCAGCGTATGAATAAAAAGGGGTTGCGTTTCAAGCAGAACGGCGGCACCGCGAGATGCGAGTCGTATCAAAGTGCACGCAATTTTCAACGTGTGTTTGATATTTTCGATGAAAAGTGACGCAAATTTACGACTTT
>JASTWK010001795.1:0-24512 GCA_030770225.1 Temnothorax unifasciatus | reverse complement strand
TCTATCGAGTCCCCGGTGGCTTCTCCGACCCTGGGGGGAAATTTCTCTGCCTAGCAGATAAATGTCCATTATCACGATAAAGTACAAGAAGATGCTCATAGATTGTATACGCTGCATCACCTATCAAATGACAAATATCTGGAAATTTGATAGGATTATTGAGATAATTATAAACCTCTGAAAGACGGAAAAACTCGTTGATCATGTACAGAACCAACGTTTCCAACGTAACAATGAATGAAACGACATTGGTGGTCACATATAGCCTGCAACGTAAAACAAAAATTAATTTGATTAAAATTATAGAAAGATACCAACAAATATCTAATATAAATATAATAAAATCTACATTTATAAGAAAAACAAAATTAATTTACATTAACACATCTATTATTAAAATAATCAAAAGTAAAATACCTGCAACTGGATTGAATGATGTCCCTTTCTATTCACGTAACATTCTGGATTTTTATGTGGTGCAGGGATATTGATATGAGTACAATCAATTGCTCCAATAACTTTGGGGAAACCACTAATGGCAAAAAAACCATTGTGTATTTCTATTGATCTCTCTTCATTCGGCCAAGTAATAAAATTTGAAGCCAATTCAACTAAAGCTTTGACAATTCTTCTGACAGATTTTAATGCCGTTGCTTTTCCTACATTAAATTTTTCACAAATTGATCTGAAAATATAATTAAAACTTATTATCTGTAAAATTTATTTTCAAATTACCTCTCTTTGTAATCTAAAATAAATATACTTACCTATATGAATCTGGAGTTGCCATCTTCCAAATGGCAATCAGAGCTGCTTTTCAGGTGATGTTATAGGGTAACCAGGTTTCTCTCTTATTAATTTCAAACTGATTAGAGTTAATATAAAATAAAATGTTCCACGAAACATCCTAAATAAAAAAATATACGTATTTACATTGTAGCTATATTAATTCGACATATATTTATATATATACATACTATGTAGTATACATACTATGTAGTATATATACTATATACGTATTATATATATATTGTGACGTGGCCCCGTGTGCCCGTCACAGGATTCTAGGGCAAAGACGTAACGTTTGCATTGCGCGGGTATTGTTGGCCGTATAGTGTGCTTTCAGGAAGGAGCGGCCGTACGGCCCTGATTTCGGCAGGCTGGCGCTGCCCGACGGGTTGGTGGCGCACCACCGGGAGAGGCGCCGAAGAGGGCCTGAGCCCACGGCGGTTACTGTTGGGTCGACTGCGTGCGAGAGCGGATGTCCGGCGAGGTCCCCGTAGACGGACGCGAGAGAGAGCGGAGGCTCTGCGAGCCTGATTCAGAGCGTGCGTGCGAGGCTGCGGAAGGTACCAGGAATGTAAGCGGCCAGCAATCCCGAACAGCCAGGTAACGGGGAGTAGCGAGGGCGGAGGGTCGCGTACCGAGGAGTCGTTAGGGGGAGTGTGGCGTAAGATCACGAGTGAGAGATCTACGCAATTGTCGTGAATCCCTCGGGATTATTGTCGTGAATCCTCGGGATTATCGTTATTCGGGTCTGACATACCCCGTCCCCTCGCTACCCTGTAAAGCACTTGGGGGAATGCCCATCCGGCTCGGCTCGACAGTCAGGTCGACGTGGAAAGTATCGAGTATGGCGCGGAATGTTCGGTATGATTGAGTGTATTTTGTAACGGCCCAACAGTCACTCTTGTAAATTCTGTAAATAGTATGTTCTGTCCCGGTCTGATTGACCTCGCTAGTCGTGTAAGATCGCGTTTAATTTCGAGTGCAACGGAAGCTTCCGTCTTATCCCGGCATAATTATCACTGCGCTCGGTGCTTCTCGCGAGAGGCGGCAGGATCCACGTGTCGGATACGTGCGGGTAGCGTGGCACTTACATACGTGGCAGACGGGAAAGTAATTCGAGTTAGAGGTCGAGCTAAACGGCTATTCGTGCGAATTCTGGAGTATCGTTGAAGTACATTATACACGGTATATTTTGCGAACAGTTTTCCTCGTGTTGCAAATCACCTAAAGCTACCGCGGGAATTGTTTCCCAGTGAATTTTGCGCCAAGTTTTCCCCGCGTTTCGCACGACTTAGACGTGCGTTGCGAATTATTACTTGGCGAATTATTTTCCTCGCGTTTAATACGACTTAGAATTGCGTTGCGAATTATTACTTGGCGAATTATTTTCCTCGCGTTTAATACGACTTAGAATTACGTTGCGAATTATTATTTGCGAATTATTTTCCTCGCGTTTCATACGACTTAGAATTACGTTGCGAATTATTACATTTCCTCGCGTTTCACACGACTTCCGTGCGAATATTTCTCCGTGTATTTTGCGAAAGTTTTCCTCGCGTTATAAATTCCTTCGAATTACCTTGTGAACTATTTCTTCGGGTATTTTGCGAGAGGCTGTCTTCGCGTTGCGAATTCCTATTACCTTGCGAACCTTTTCCTCGCGTTTCACCCGAATAGAATTACGTTGCGACTTATTCGGATTGCGTTGCGAATTACTTGTCCGCGTGTTTGCGAAAGATTCGGACACTCTGTGGCGCCCGGATTCAATGACCCGAGGCGGCCCTTATATGTTACGCGGAGCCATATCTACCCCTCGCTAAGAAATACATGATCTATGCTATCTATCCCGCAGATTCTTTATTTTGTCTCGTCTCACCACTGTCAACAACCTGTTAAAGAACCACGCCCCTCCATCCGATCATGAGCAGTCGTCGCGACCGGCAGGAGCGCGATTGAGCAACTAGTTTTGAGGGAGACTTATGAAACCTTTGTTGAGCGTAATGAGAATATTGAGAAGATCCCGAATTATGAGGAGTAGCGGGATTTATTAAGAGTGAGACAGGTGGTGTGGCCTACTCCACACCTGGCGCCCAACTCTCGTGTATCGTTTCTGAATCGCGCTCTGCCATCCGGTCAAGCAATAATTATCAACCGTGATAATATATATATATATATATATATATATATATATATATCTTTATGGTTTGGCACATGCTAGGACCAACTATAAGTAACATATACATAAGTATACATTGATATACGTCGACATCTTAATGAACATTTGTAATTATTTTTTCGTATGTATAAGCTATAAACAAAGATATATCAAAATTTAATCCTTTTTTATGCTTTGTTATTTGTCGGTACCACTAAAAAATGCATTGAAGCTGATTATGCATGATATACATAATGCAAAATGCAGTATACCTTGTTTTGTGATAATCAATATACATTGTATTTCGTAATTAATTGTGGTTTGTATACATTATATTAAACATTACATCAAAAAAAAGGAAGTTTCTTTTGTATGGTAATTTAATGGGACCGTAAGAATTCTTAGTTTATTTTTCTAAATTGTGGATACGTAATGTAAGAAAATTACAAGTGAATTGCATTTTAAGATTTCTTTATATGCTAAGGATATTCTTAAATTATTTGTAAAATTCTACAATTTTCTAAAAATTGTACAAGAAGAAAGTCTTCAGATGCATATTAGGGTGTATGATGTATTTGAAGGGCTTGTTGCTATAATGGGTTTTAACCCAAAGTTGTGAAAACGGAGAAAATAAACTCTAAAAATACATTCAGAAGATAGACTAGATGATAGCATATATCCAATAGGTACCGATTATTGGTACACTACAAATTCAAGTATGTTATTGTTACGTCCTGTTGACTCCACGATTTCTTTCTTTCGTGGAATCATTCATTTCATCACGGGAAACAGACGGAAGCCATAAAATAGCGGTTATCAATTGACGAAGCGGATGCACTCCGACTGTCATCGCTCATTAAATAGTAAATGACGAAACCTTCCAGAGGAGTCGAGCCTATAAAATAGGTAATTTATAGACTTGTTTGTCGCATCCTCCATCTAATTCCGCGAAAGGAAGCACGAAATTTCAATTATCTCGAAATTTCGTGGGATAGGCGTAATAAATTGAAAACGCCATAAGAATCTAGGTGACCTCTCGGGTCACGGGCGGATTAATCTCACCGCTTTTCCGCGAAACGCGGATTTGACCTAAGACCCGCGGCTCGCGACAATTGATAAAGCCGAGGCTCTGGAAGGGACTGTCAAAGGGCATGGTGATAACGAACTCACCAATGAGCAGCCGCTAATTAGAAAATACTCATGAGCAACGATGATTTTTGGGGAAGCTCGGCAAAGGATAGGAGGAAAACCGAAAAATACGTCGCGATCGGAAAAGAACTCCACCAATCAGATTATACTAAAAATCAATCCTGCCCCCTAAATTTTGTATATAAACCGCGACTTTACGCACTTAGGGGCTCTCTGGTCTTCTGTTCCGATCCGCCATAAACTGACATCTGAAGTTTTCATCTATTTCATCCATTCACCTAAGTCTCGCGAATAAAATCAGTGCGCGTTAAGTCCCACCAGCCGAGACTACCGAGCTTTCCTGAGATCTGCGGGCCACTACCAGCCGGCGACGAATATATATATATATATATATATTACACATAAATATATATATATATTCCAACAATAGTAAGATTCACGCATTTATTCACCTTAAAGTCCATTCTAAATTTTAAGTTAAAATAACTCATTCATCGTGTGTTACTTATTGACACACTAAGAATATTAATTAATTGACATTATACTTTACATTTATATTCATGTTCTTTTAACCTTTTTTTTGTTTTGTTACACTAACACATGATATTAATTATTCTACGGATTTGACTTAAATTATACGTAATAGAAACATTTAAATTTAGTCAAATTGATCATTTGTGTGTGTCAAACCTTACAATTATTTAAAGATTTACATTACTTCAGTTCTAAGTAACATACATAAAGTGTTAAGTTATCACGTTGACATAAATATAACACATGAATACGTTACGAAAACGAAAACATACCTGTTGCATGTTAATTTTACATTAAAACAATAGTCAAGTCTTAGTAACACAAGAAAATTATAACATTTGACCCACGGTTTTTCGGTTCCCCTCCCCTTTTTATATTCCCGCGGAAGGTCTCTCGGGTATATCCTCTTCTATTATTCCTGGATTAGCCGACTCGTCGGCAGATTCGGAATATTCTATTTTATTCCTGGATTGGCCGATTTATCGGCAGATTCGGAATAATCTGTCTTTCATTCTATTATTCCTGGATTAGCCGACTCGTCGGCAGATTCGGAATATTCTGTCTTATTCCTGGATTGGCCGATTATCGGCAGATTCGGAATATTCTGTCTTTCCTGGATTGGCCGATTATCGGCAGATTCGGAATATTCTGTCTTATTCCTGGATTAGCCGATTTATCGGCAGATTCGGAATAACCTATTCTCTCTCTAATCCCAAAAACCCGAGGTGACTTCCCCGGAATTTGTCACCCTAACATTAACAATCCCCTGATTTATAGTGGAGTCGGATAGCCCCACTTCGAAGAAGTCGCGAATCGCAGGAAACACCTGAGGAATCGTCGGAACAGACGGGCCCGAAGGGAGCTTGATTTCTCCCAGGAATCTGCCGTCCCAGGTCCTTCGCGATTCCCCACTGCACCCCCTCTACCAAGATTTACCACGGAACCTTCCACGTCACAAATTATTCACCCCGCTGACACACCTGTTCGGGCGGTTACACTACCTACTCGCCCTTTTCCCCCACACTCTCGTCCTATCTGTCGGGTGACCCCATTTCGGTTCTTCTCCGACGTCCCCGATCCCGCTGCCTTACTGGAACCCTCTGGTTCCCCCTCCTCTTCCCGAACCCCGTCCCCGACCTCCTGCACCGCCTCGACTGTTGATTACGAGCAAGATGTCGAGATGATCATCCTTGATTGAGAATACACACACACACACACACACACACACACACACACACACACACCATACTTTCGTGTACTATATATATATATATATATTAATAACTTTTAATCTATAATGTTATTTTTATCCTTTTCTTTGTAATCTCATGTATTATATATATATACATATGTATAACAATCCCATTTAATTTGTAATAAGATTTTATCTTCTCTTTTTTTTAATAATAAATGTTCATACTAATTGGTAAAATTATATTCACTGTTTATTTATTCTAAGTAACACCTCACCTCACAGCCATTCCCGAAAATCGCATGAGGTCCGATCCCCGGTAATAGGGATATTGTATCCTTGACCGAAAATCAGGACCGCGGATGCACGAAACTCTCAGTAGGCGTAATAGCGTCCCTTCTGGACGTTGACCCACGACTGAAGTTTCCCTAAAAAGTGCATTCGACTCGAGGCACGCGTCCTTCTAGCGTGAACCCGAGATAACATAAGATCGCGTTACGTCTTCCATAACCCCCTCCCTAGGATAGCCTCTCCTTCGCTATCCATCGAATCATATATACCTAAAACTCCCGGGTTTTGACGTAACATTATTTTTATACGCATAAACGTCTAAAAATAACACATTAGATAGAAGTTCTTTTTATATGTTTCTTTACGGGTTAAATTACGTCATTCAATACATTTAATCGTATTGAATTAAAAGTTAATATGTTCAATCGTGTTAAATGACGTAATGAAAACGGCAAGAAATGTGTAAGAGCTTCGGCTAAAATGACACACTTGGATTTATAGGTAGTGTAGGTAGATACAGATCGGCAAAAATTCTATTTTTAGAAATGATATCGGTGATTATTTTCCATTAATCAAAAATTAAAAATTTGAATATTTCAATTTTAATTAACAAAAAAATTGGTAATTGATAAAATTCTAAACTCCAGATTTAAAATAATTATTAATTTATTGGAAATATATTACTTTGTCTAAGAACTTAAAAATAATGAAACATATATTGCTCATAATTAAAAAAATTGATAATTATATTAAAATGATAGACAATCAATTAAAAAAAATTACTTATTTAGAAAAAAATATTTATTTAAAAAAAATTGGTAGTTTTCAAAGAATATATTATTTGTTTCTTGAACAATTTAGTGATTGTTAGAAAATATATTACTAATTTTTGAGAAAATTAGCATTTATTAATTTGTTTTAAAAGGCGTTTTAAAAGATCATCTACGATTGGAAGTTAGGACTATTAATAAAATAAATTGTGTACACAAATAATGTTACTTTAACTTCAATCTGTGAATAATACAAATACTTAATATCTAAAAATGCAAACGTAGAGCATATATAATAAAAGAAGAAAAAAGTTTTCAACAAAGAATGTCACATTTAGGTTTGACTCCTTCAATGTAACAACAAAAAGCTGGGCCTGCCAGGTAAACTATTACATTTCAATTTATTTTTAACAAAATTTTTGCTTTTTTTGGGTATACTAATTTTATTATATAAATTAATGCGTTTAACAGTTCCTCATAGACTAATTAAATATTACTGAAGACATAACGTTATATACACTCGTACAAAAAAAATAGGGAACACTTCATGAACTCTAAAAATTAGGCTATTTTCAAACTGCTGTAAGTCGGCGAAAAATTATCGTAAAAAAAAATTTAAAAAAGCATTTTGAAGCTTGAAGTTTCAACTTTAACGCACTTTCGGTGGATTTTTAAATTTTTTTTATTTTCTCTGTTGTACGCCTTAAAAAAGAACACATTGTTTTGTTCCTTAAAATTAACTTATGTTTGACTACTTGAAACTTAATTAAAAAATTTTTTTTCAAAAAATTCAATTAACGTTTTATAAACTACATAATTTTACCTACAAAATGCTTTTTTTTAAATTTTCCTACGATTTTTTTTGACCGATTTACACGACTTTGAAGCAAACCCTGTATTTTTTAGAAAAAATGACGTAACTCGATGAAAAATCATCGTAGAACAAACAAA
Source organism: Temnothorax unifasciatus (assembly GCA_030770225.1). Lineage (NCBI taxonomy): Eukaryota > Metazoa > Arthropoda > Insecta > Hymenoptera > Formicidae > Temnothorax > Temnothorax unifasciatus. The sequence continues at coordinate 16,681 of JASTWK010001795.1, read as the reverse complement.
AAAAAAGCATTTTAAAGCTCAAAATGTCAGCTTTAACGTGTTTTCGGTGACTGTAAAAAATTTTTCTGTTTTCCTTATTTGGTGCTAAAATTAAAAATGTTGATTTATTCCTTAAAATTACACATTTTTAACACTCTGCAGTTTGATAAAAAATTTTTTTTCACAAAATTCAATACAAATACCACAAACTGTAACATTTTACCTACAAAATGCTTTTTTTAAAATCTTCCTACGATTTTTTTTGACCGATTTACACAATGTTGAAGTTAACCCTTTTTTTCTTGAAAAATGACATTTACCGCCGACATTAGCATTAACCAATGTGCACCACGTGGAGGTTGTCGGTCGGATTTTGCACATCGTGTGTGTGTGTGTGTGTGTGTGTGTGTGTGTGTGTGTGTGTGTGTGTCACAGCAGAGATAAGGACTCCGCAGCTCGTCATTTCTGCAGTATTTAAATGACTCCAAACCCTCTCTGCTGTGGTGTGTGTGTACGTGCGCGCGAGTGCCTTTAAAATTGTGTATCACCTCCTCTCTGATTAATTACTGCTTGCAATCGCTCTCGCATGTTTATGCATCTTTCAATTGCGCTTTGTGGAATTTCGCGCCAAATTTGCCTAAGCGCTTCTCCCAATTGGTTCAGATTGAACACATTTGGGACGAAATAGGACGACGATTAAGGCGTCGCGAGGAGCAGCCGTATAATCTGAACCAATTGGGAGAAGCGCTTAGGCAAATTTGGCGCAAAATTCCACAAAGCGCAATTGAAAGATGCATAAACATGCGAGAGCGATTGCAAGCAGTAATTAATCAGAGAGGAGGTAATACACAATTTTAAAGGCACGCGCGCGCACGTACACACACACCACAGCAGAGAGGGTTTGGAGTCATTTAAATACTGCAGAAATGACGAGCTGCGGAGTCATTATCTCTACTGTGACACACACACACACACACACACACACACACACACACACACACACACACACACACACACGCACGCACGCACGCACGCACGCACGCACGCACGCACGCACGCACGCACGCACGCACGCACGCACGCACGCACGCACGCACGCACGCACGCACGCACGCACGCACGCACGCACGCACGCACGCACGCACGCACGCACGCACGCACGCACGCACGCACGCACGCACGCACGCACGCACGCACGCACGCACGCACGCACGCACGCACGCACGCACGCACGCACGCACGCACGCACGCACGCACGCACGCACGCACGCACGCACGCACGCACGCACGCACGCACGCACGCACGCACGCACGCACGCACGCACGCACGCACGCACGCACGCACGCACGCACGCACGCACGCACGCACGCACGCACGCACGCACGCACGCACGCACGCACGCACGCACGCACGCACGCACGCACGCACGCACGCACGCACGCACGCACGCACGCACGCACGCACGCACGCACGCACGCACGCACGCACGCACGCACGCACGCACGCACGCACGCACGCACGCACGCACGCACGCACGCACGCACGCACGCACGCACGCACGCACGCACGCACGCACGCACGCACGCACGCACGCACGCACGCACGCACGCACGCACGCACGCACGCACGCACGCACGCACGCACGCACGCACGCACGCACGCACGCACGCACGCACGCACGCACGCACGCACGCACGCACGCACGCACGCACGCACGCACGCACGCACGCACGCACGCACGCACGCACGCACACACACACACACACACACACACACACACACACACACACACACACACACACACACGATGTGCAAAATCCGACCGACAACCTCCACGTGGTGCACATTGGTTAATGCTAATGTCGGCGGTAAATGTCATTTTTCAAGAAAAAAAGGGTTAACTTCAACATTGTGTAAATCGGTCAAAAAAAATCGTAGGAAGATTTTAAAAAAAGCATTTTGTAGGTAAAATGTTACAGCTTGTGGTATTTGTATTAAATTTTGTGAAAAAAAATTTTTTATCAAACTGCAGAGTGTTAAAAATGTGTAATTTTAAGGAATAAATCAACATTTTTAATTTTAGCACCAAATAAGGAAGACAGAAAAATTTTTTACAGTCACCGAAACCACGTTAAAGCTGACATTTTGAGCTTTAAAATGCTTTTTTTTTGTTTGTTCTACGATGATTTTTCATCGAGTTACGTCATTTTTTCTAAAAAATACAGGGTTTGCTTCAAAGTCGTGTAAATCGGTCAAAAAAAATCGTAGGAAAATTTAAAAAAAAGCATTTTGTAGGTAAAATTATGTAGTTTATGAAACGTTAATTGAATTTTTTGAAAAAAAATTTTTTAATTAAGTTTCAAATAGTCAAACATAAGTTAATTTTAAGGAACAAAACAATGTGTTCTTTTTTAAGGCGTACAACAGAGAAAATAAAAAAAATTTAAAAATCCACCGAAAGTGCGTTAAAGTTGAAACTTCAAGCTTCAAAATGCTTTTTTAAATTTTTTTTTACGATAATTTTTCGCCGACTTACAGCAGTTTGAAAATAGCCTAATTTTTAGAGTTCATGAAGTGTTCCCTATTTTTTTTGTACGAGTGTACAATCATCTATGCTTAGGAGCTAGAATTCACATATATAATGAAATAGTGAACATATAAAATTGTATTATTTTAATTTCAATATTTGTGTAATACGAATACTATTTCTAAAATAATATGTCAGAAATACATCATAAATACAAAATAAGAAATTAATTTCCATCAATAACGTAACGTCACATACGGGGTCCAATTTCTTCAATGTAATGACAAAAATCAGGACCGGGCAATTGAATTATTGCTTTATTAAATTTGACCGAGATTTAAGCCCCTTGCACAATGCCAGGAAACAGGCAATAGGAACTGGAAATAACAAAAAAATCGTTAATTATATAAAACCTAAAAAATTCGAATGTTATATGATTAGTTGGCAACCGGCAATAGGCACAGAATTTTCAACGTGACGGAAACTCTGTGTCTATTGCCTGTGTCACTGTTTATTCTGCATTTATACATGATTTCTGATTTCTATTCCCTGTTCCTATTTCCTGTTGCCTGGCATTGTGCAAAGGGCTTTATAGGTACGTCTCATGAACATGTCGCTCTCATTGTCAAAATTGGAGCTTTTATCATCTGTTCGTAGGATAGTTAAAAATTTTGCAGAGTCAATATTTTTCGTGCAAATTTTTAAAATCTTCTCTTCATATTTTTAACAAGCCTACGAACAGATAATAAACTCTTTAATTTATTTAATGAGAACGATATGCTCACGAAACTCATAAATCTTGGTAAGATTTAATAATAGTAATAGTTTAATTGGCCGGTCCTGATTTTTGTCATTACATCAAAGAAATTGGACCCTATATGTGACGTTACGTCGTTGATGAAAATTTCTGAATTAATTTCTTGCTTCTATATTGTTACGCCCGTGAAGTACGCCCGTGCCGCGCGTCATGTGAATCGCCCGCTACGTTGTCTTCGTCCTTAGCGACGGTTGTTTATAAACATCGCTTGTCAGATTATGCTCTGGGATACCGTCACGTTCGGACGTGTATACCCGAGCTCCTTGTACAAACGGGCTGCAATAATAAACGAGTTCCTTTTTATAAACGAGCCTTGCTTTATTGAGCGAGTGACGGAGTACGTGTCGCGCGTGAGTGCAAGTGCGATAGAGTGGCTGACGTCCGACGAGCGTAACATTTGGGGGCTCGTCCGATCGGACGGGCGAAGAGGTCGGACGAGCGACAACGAGCATCGTCCCGATTACCTCGATGGCTACAAGGAAGAGGCTCCGGCTGGAAACGCCTCAACGGGATGCCGCCGAATCGCCGGCGATTACGACGCTCACCGAGACGCTCCAAGCTGTTATCGAGGAAGTCCGGCTCCTGCGGGTGGAGCAGGCTCGAAGAGAGGAGGGATACGCGGCGACCATCCGCCGACAGGAGGAGGAGCTCCGACGTCTTCGAGGGACAAACTCCAGCGTCGACCCCCAGCTAAGTCTTTCCATTAATAGGGCGTCCGGGGATTCGGGGGCGCGCTGCGTGAACGGTGAGGGGACGCGAAACACGCGTGCAAGGAGCGCGAGCGCGAGGAGCGTGAGCGCGAGCAGTGTGCGTGAGAGCGTCGTGCGCCCGGCCGAAGGGAACGAGTACGCGGGGGGCGCGAGTGAATGTGTGTCACGCCCGATAGAGAGAAACGCGACAGCGAGCGCTGCGTGCGGTTTTGACCGATGTACGGGGGAGAGGGGCGCGGATGCCGATGTCGGGATTCAAAATGTGCATACGGGGGACGCCGTAACGGCAACGGGCGTTGGGCTCGGGTATAAATTAAAGCCCGATACTTACGACGGGACAGTCCCTTTACAGGAGTATTTTTCACAATTCAACTTGATTGCGCGAGCGAATTTATGGGACGACGCGACGAAAACTGTCGCGCTCGCTTCGAGTCTTAGAGGGAAGGCGCGTACGATTCTTGAGACGGTTCAAAACATAGAATGTTTGAATTTTGCGGAACTGAAGTCGAAGCTCGAGTTACGTTTCGGTGAGGGGCGTCTAACGCAGAACTATTATTCCGCACTCACGAACCGCAGACAAAGATTCGGAGAAGATTTGGCTGCTCTCGGCTCCGACATTGAGCGACTATCGCGCCTCGCATATCCCGAGTGTCCCCACGAAATTCGCGAGAAAATTGCGTGTTCGCAATTCGTGACGGCCGTCGCGGACCATTTTATCCGACGGACACTGCAGATGGAGGGGATAACCTCCTTGTGTCAGGCAGTCGAGAGGGCGAAAGCGTTAAAAATTATTCAGGGGGAGGGTTTCGCCCGAGAAAAATTTAACAGAGACTCCGCGAAGGAAGGACAGAGGGGGGGCACAAATAATGAAAAGCGGGAGGTAGAGGGGAAAAGTGAACAAAAAAATAATTCTCAGAAAGGGAACGGGCGAGGCGGCAAGTTTAGCGCCAATCGCGGGGAGTGCTGGACGTGCGGGAAGACCGGACATTTCCGGTCCGAGTGTCCGGACCAGGGGGGAAACGCGACTTAGTCAAACTCCACGGGGTGAGTTTGGCAAGGGTCATTGATACCCCGTTTATTAATAAAGAAAATTTTGTTTTGAATGTGAAAAATAAAGATGTTTTAAATGAGAATAGAGTTAAGCTGTGTTTTAATCATTTTTACTATAAGGGGAAAGTTGACGGGAAAGAATGCTTTTTCAAGGTGGACACGGGCTCTGATGTCTCTATTATAAGCAGTAAATTCGTGGAAGCAGGAAAAGAAAAGTCTCTCATAAAGAGTTTGAATTTGAGATATCCCACGGGAGAAAAAGTGGCAATAAAATACGAAGTAGAAGTTAGAATTGAAATAGGTAGCCATTCGGTTGTCATTCCTTTGTTAGTTGCCGATATAAATGACGACTGTCTTTTGGGTGTCGATTTTCTTAAAATAGTAAACTTAGAAGGAATTTTTGATTTTGATTTCGGCACTAAGAATTTGGAAGCACAAGTAGCTCGAATTGAGAACGATTCAGACAGAGTCCCGGCTTCCTTGAAGGAGCTCTTCAGAAATAATTCCCGGGATCTTGATTTGTCTCAAAGAGAACTTTTTGCTCAATTCCTTGAGAAATTTTGTGATGTATTTTCCGAGAATATTGTTGCGGGAAATTGTGACGCTGTAGAACATGTTATAAAAATGCAAGACTCTCTCCCAAAAAAAAACAGGTACCCCGGCGGATTCCTTTTCAGTTGAGAGGGGAGGTGGATAAAATTATTAAGGAAATGAAGGCATGTGGTGTGATCGAGGAATCAAATAGTCCCTGGGTTTCCCCTGTGGTATTGACACAAAAGAAGGATGGAACGATAAGATTTTGTGTGGACTACCGAGTTGTAAATGCCTTAACGGAGAAAGATTCGTATCCCCTCCCCAGAATTGACGTTATATTTGATCATCTAGCAGGTAACATTTGGTTTTGTACATTAGATTTAAAGAGTGGTTACTGGCAAATTAAAATTCGTCCTGAGGACAGGGAGAAAACGGCTTTCTCTTTCGGCAGAGGACTTTGGCAATTCACGGTGATGCCTTTTGGTTTATGTAACGCCCCGGCGACCTTTGAACGCCTCATGGAGAAAGTTTTGCAGGGATTACTATTTGAGATTTGCTTAGTCTACTTGGATGATGTAATAATTTTCGGAAAGACTTTTGAGGAGATGTTAAGAAATTTGGAAAAAGTGTTCCTTCGTTTGCAAAAAGTAAATTTAAAAATCAACCCTAAGAAATGTGTTCTGTTTGGAAAAGAAGTAAAGTATTTGGGGCATATAATTTCGGCTAAGGGAGTTGCCACTGATCCTGAGAAAGTCGCTGCCGTTGAGAAATGGCCGGTTCCTCACACGAAAACTTCATTACGAAGTTTCCTCGGATTTTGCTCGTATTATCGAAAATTCATTAGGGGATTTTCTTCGATTGCTAAGCCCCTGTATGAATTAACCGGAAATCAGATAAAATTTTTCTGGAGTGAGGTTCACCAGAATTCTTTTGATGAATTAAAACGAGTACTGTCCTCTCCTCCGGTGCTTTCTTTTCCGGAGGAAAAGGGTGAATTCATCCTTGATACTGATGCCTCCAACATTGGAATTGGCGCAGTTTTATCTCAAAGGCAAAATGGGGAGGAGAGAGTTATCGCGTATTTCAGCCGCGTGCTGAACAAAGCTGAACGGAATTATTGTATAACTCGGCGTGAACTTTTAGCGATAGTAGATTCTATTAAGTTTTTTCGTCATTATCTCCTAGGATGTGAATTTTTGATCCGTACGGATCACATTTCTTTGCGTTGGCTTATGTCTTTTAGGGATTTAGATGGACAGCTGGCTCGGTGGCTAGAGAAGCTGCAGCAATATCGTTTCGTAGTCGCCTATAGGAAAGGACTTTCTCACGGAAACGCCGACGGATTATCAAGGCGTACATGTGAAACGTTTGGCTGCGAATATTGTGCCAGGGTGGAAAGGAAGAACTCCGTGGCGAAGGAGAGTGATGTTACTCAAATCGTACTAGCAGTGGAAGATCTCTCGGAATGGCGTTTCGAGCAAAGGGCGGACCCAAGTATTTCAATTATATTCCGTGGGAAGGAGGCTGGTGTTCGCCCGCCACGTGCTGAGTTGGCTGCGGAAGACATCTCTGCTCAGATTTACTGGTCATATTGGGACGCATTAGTTTTAAAAGATGGTGTACTTTATAAAAGATGGGAAGCTCCGAACCTCAAGTCAAGTTTTCTCCAACTCATTGTCCCACGGAAATTTGTCAAAGGAATTCTAGAGGAATTGCATGACTCTCCGTCTGGGGGGCATTTTGGTGTAAATAAAACTCTAGAGAAGATTCGGAAACGGTATTTCTGGGCGACCTGTAAGCAAGATGTGGAAGACTGGTGCAGAACTTGTAAGGTCTGCGTTGCCAGAAAGGGCCCTTCGGGGAAGGGGAAATCCCCCCTGCAAATTTACAATGTTGGGTCACCATTGGAAAGGGTTCAGATGGACATCCTTGGCCCTCTTCCAATGACAAAATCCGGTAATAAATTCCTTCTTGTTTTAGTGGACTGTTTCACGAAATGGGTGGAAGCTTTTCCTTTAAAAAACATCAGAGCAAAGACGGTTGCGGAGGTTTTTGTGAATCAGTTTATATATAATATACTTTATTCGGTTCGGCCTTCCAGCCTAAAATCCGGGACTTGGTTTACAATTTCACTACTTAAACATTCACTCCTTCATCCACTCTTTTTTCCCTTCTCCTATTCTCTCTCATTTTTTCTAATTCTCTCATGCATTTTACATTCGCTATCTTTCCTTCCTCTCCTAAAAAATCTCTTACTCTTATCTTGCGCTCTCCATCTACATGTGTCAGTATGTGCTCCATCGTTCCTTCTTCTTCTTCGCAGATCTGGCATTTTCTTCTTCCCGCCCAAAATCTGTTTCTTTCCTCTTCGTTTCCACATCTCCATCTCGCAATCAGCTTTTGGCTCCCTTTGTGCCCTTTTTCTCTCAAATATCTCGGTCCTTCCTGCGCCATTATGTCCTTATATCTCTCATTGTATCTCGTGCTTCCTATCCTACTATCCATCCATTGCCCTAGTCTCTCTCTTTCTCTCTGCCCTATTACTTGCCCTATATCCGCCTCCCCATCCCTCAGTAGTTTTATACCCTCCGAATTAAATCCGTTTTGCCTATAAAACATTTCTCTCTCCTCCCCCACCATGCCCTTTTGTCCCTCACTCTCTTTTTCCTTCACGCATTCTACTACCAATTTTCTTTCCCCCACTTTCATAGCCTTTTCCTCGAACCTTACTGCTCTGTTTCCCGCAATTGTACTTAGTTTTACTCTCCCTGTTTCCTTATAAACTATGTAGTCCGGCGTACAGGAGTCGAGGCCAAGGGTCCACTTTACTATACTTTTTGTGTATTCTTTCCAATTCTTCTCTTTCTTTCCAACCCCAGATCTCTGCCCCATACATTATCACCTCAAGTACTAAATATTTAAATAATATCATCCTTCTCCTAAAATCATCCCTGAACCTACGTTCCCCCAACCCCCATACCTGTCTCATCACTATATTTGCCTTCTTCTTTGCACTCTTGATCTGTCCGTCGTCGCCTCCATTCCTCCTCAACACGTATCCCAAGTACTTGTATTCCTTAACTTCCTCCAGTCTCTTTCCTTCCCATTCCCATCCCACCTCCTTTCCTCTGCCTCCTCCTCTTCTAAAGCACATAATCTTCGACTTCTCTGTGTTCAACTGCAGTTTTTTCCTTCTTAAATATCTCTCCAGCCTCCTTATCATCTCCTTCATTCCATCCTCACTTTTTGCCAGCAGCACCAGATCATCTGCATACGCTAGTGTCCATATCCTTTCAGCTCCAACTCTCATGCCGCCCGCCTGCCCTGTCCTCATCTCCTCCTCCAAATCTGCTATCAATATCGAGAACAGTAGCGGACTCAGAGGGCACCCCTGTCTTACTCCTTTCTCCGTCCAGAACCAGTTGGAGACTTTTCCGCTCACTTTAACTGCATTCTTCGTCCCTTCATAGATTTCCTTGATTCTTTCAATTATCCCTCCTCTTATTCCTCTTTTCTCCATTGCTTCCCATAAGATCTTTCTATCCACCCTGTCGAAGGCCGCCCTTAGGTCCACAAAGAACCCGTATACTTTTCCTCCTTTCTTCCTCAGTTCTCTCTTGACCACGTGCTGTAACACATAAACGTTGTCCATCGTCCCTCTGCCCTTCCTAAAACCTGCTTGAGTTTCCGGCAGAATTTTCTTCTCCTCTACCTCCTTCCTTAGCCTCTCTGCTAATATTCCTGCGTATATCTTATACGCAGTACACAACAGCGAGACTCCCCTGTAGTTTTCCACACTCTTCGGGTCACCTTTCTTGAAAATAGGGGCTATTAGCCCCACTCTCCATTCTTCCGGGAAGCCTTCACCTCTCCACACCTTTTTCAGGATTTCCTTCAGCTTTCCCTTTATCCGCCCGTCGCTGAACTTCCATGCCTCTCCTTCTATCCCATCTACTCCTGCCGCCTTTCTCCTCTTTAAGTTATTGATCTGTTCTTCTATTTCTTGATCCTGAATCTCCAGCTCCCCATCTTCCTCCTTGCTTCTTCTTTTCACCTCCTCTCTTCTGTCCTCTTTACTTCCTCCCAACAGCTGCATAAAATGTTTCTCCCATTCCTCCATCTTAATATCTTCCTCAATGGGTACTCTTTTCCTCCTTTCCTTGTTAATTATCTTCCATATTTGCTCTTCTGTTATCGCGCTCCTCACCTCTTCCTCATATTTTTCTAGTCTTTTTTCTTCCTTCCTTCTGCACATCTCCCTAAATTCTTTTCTTAGTTTCACATATTCCTCCTTTCCTTCCTTTCCCATTCTCCATCTTTTGTATGTCCTCTTCAGTCCCCTCTTCTTTCTCTTGCACTCCTCGTTCCACCAATCCTTCTCTCCTATTTTTCTCCTCCTTATCGTAATCCTTTTCCTTACCATACTTTTCTCTACTGCCTTCTTCAGGTTTTCCCAAACGTCCTCCACCTCTTCTCCCTCCACCTCTACCTCTTTTGCTTTCTCCTTATACTTCTTGATACTCTCTTCGTCCCACTGTATCACTTCCTTTGTCTTCTTTTGGGTCTCCTCCTCCAACCTTTCTACTCCTCCCCTTATTTCTGCCTCCAAGGGCTGGTGGTCCGACTCCACCCTTTCCCCTATAGCTAGCTTGATCACTCTATCCCACGCTTCTCTATTCACCACCATGTAATCCACCACCGATGTTCCTCTTCCTCCGCAGTACGTCCATTCCCCTTCCTCGTCGCCTCTCATATTACCGTTCCCTACCTCCCATCCCCTCTCCTCCAGCATCTCTAAAAATTCCTTTCCCTCCGCGTTTATTACCTCGTCTTTAGAGTTTCTCCGACTTTCCCCATCGTTATCCCCCTCGTAATTCTTACCCTCCCCCCCTATTCTTGCATTAAAGTCTCCCCCTATACATAGAATTTCCTCCTCCCTTTCCTCTATCCTTTCCTCTAATTCTCTTCGCAATGTTCTCATTTTCTCCCCATTATATACCGTTATTATTCTCCATATTTCCCCCTCTACCCTCAGCCTCCTCTCCTGCATTCCGTTTACAAATACCGCTTCCTTAATATCTATCTCCTCTATCTCCTTCCTTATGCCTGTTATTATACCTCCCTTCGCCCTACCTTTACATTTCTCTCTAATCGCGTATTGACATTTCCATACAAATTTCTTTGACATATTCCTTTCCATCTTCTCCCATTCCTTTTCTTCTACCCACGTTTCGCATAGTCCTATAATGTCAAATCCTTCTATGTATTCCCAGAATCCTCTGTCCTTCTTCTTCAGCCCTGCCACATTCCAGAAGATCATCCTTAGTTCTGCGCTTGTATCCTTGTTTCCTTTTCCTCTCCTCTTCCTCTTTCTTTTGCCTCCCTCTTTTACTCGCACATCTATTCCTTCCTCTCGGCCGATTTTTGAAAATTCTCCCTTTTCCTTATTTCCTCTGCCTCCTCATTCCATACATACATCTCATTCTCTATGTACATTTTTCTATATCCTACCTTTACCCTCTTTCCTTCCACTCGTTCTTTTCTTGCCCGTTCTCTCAATATCCTTTGTACATCTCTCTCTTCTTTCGTCAGGTCATGGTCGATGAATATGTTTCCCCCGAACAATTTGCTCTTCCGTTTCATTATTGTTTCCTTTCCCTCCCAATCTTCCATCTCTACTATTATTACTTCCCTTCCTTCCTTGCCTACCACTTGAACACCTTTTACATTTTCTTTGGTCCCAAATTCCTTTTCCAGAAATTCTTTAGCCTCCTCCTTCAGGCTGCTCTTCCCCTTCCTCAGTCCTCTTATGGTTATGTTATTCCTTCTCTCCTTCTTCTCTCTCTCGTCCATTATCCTTTTCAACCTTCTCACTTCTTCTCCTATCTCGCCCGTCGACTCCCCCCTGCCTCCTTGTCTACCTATCCGTTCTTTCACTTTTTCCGTTATTTCTTCTATCTTTTCTTCTAACCTCCCTTTTCCTCCGGCTCCTTGTTTCTCTAGTTCTTTTACTCTTTCTTCTAATTTCTCTATCTTCTTCTCCATTCTTTCCTCTTTAGCCTTCCAGCTTTCCTTTAATTCCCGTATCTCGTTCCTTGTACTTGCCATCTCTTCTTTTAATTCTCTCAATAATGCTATCATAGCTCCCTCTTCACTCTTCCTCTCTCCATCCTCTTCCGTATCTCTCTCCTTCTCTTTCATGCTCCTTTCTCCTGGTGGTGTTCTTTTCATCATATTGCTCCTTTTGAATATCTCTGCTGTCTGTCTCTCTAGTTCATCCCTCTTCTTCTTATCATATGTAAATTCCAATATGCTAGTTGAATTCGATCTCTCTCTCTCCATCAATTTATCTTTCCTCGGTCCTCTTCTCCTTCTTTCCTCGTCCTTCTGCATGGTGTAAATCGCCTGACAATACGCACGGGCCCGCCGCGTTACATGCGGACTCGGCCTTACTCGCAGCCGCTCGCTTGTCACCCTACTCTATGCCGTATACTCTATGCCCTATGCCGTATGTACAACGCACGGAATCCCCTATTTATCCCTGGCCCTTCCCCTCGTCCCTCTATCCTAACCTCTCACTTATTGTCGTCTCTTTACCCTTTTAATTAATTCTCACCCCTTTCTTCTCTCTACTTCCCTCCACTTCTGTCGCCTCCTCCGCCGTTTACCTCCCTTCTCCCTCTATCCTACCCTCCGAATCTATCCGTGAACGCAGTCGCTCGCAATAACCCACGCAACGCTCGCAATCCGCATCCACTCACACACGCATCCACTAACCAAGTCCTTGTGAATCAGTTTGTTTCCAGACATGGAGTTCCCATTGAGGTTCATACTGATCAGGGGAGGAGTTTTGAGTCGAGACTCTTTGCAGAAATGATGGGGCTTCTTGGGATAAGAAAGACAAGGACGACTGCCTTGCATCCCCAGTCCGACGGACAAGTTGAACGCCAACATCAAACCATAACTAATTATTTAGCGAAATACGTGTCTGAAAATCAGAGGAATTGGGACCGGTGGATCCCTATGTTCCTCCTGGCATATAGATCCTCGAAGCATGAAACAACTGGAATTACCCCTGCGGAATTATACTTTGCTCGGGATCTTAGATTGCCATCAGATCTTTTGCGGGGAAATCCCTCAAAATTCCATGAGGAAGAATCTCCATTGATTGAAAATTACGTAAGGAATTTAAAAGGAAAGCTAGAGGAAATTCATTCTAGCGTACGCGATCAGTTGGATTTAAAATCTTCCCGGATGAAGACGCGTTACGATCGCGGGGTTCGTCAGGTTCTTTTTCATCAGGGGCAGAGAATCTGGCTTTATAATCCTCGGAGAATTCGGGGTAGAGCTCCAAAATTGTAGAGTAATTGGGAAGGTCCTTATTTGGTAATTAAAAAACTAAGCGATGTTGTTTATTGTATACGAAAATCACCCCGGCATAGGAGCAAAGTGGTTCATTCTGATAGGTTGGCTATTTATTCGGAAAGGAAAGTGAATTGAGGGGTTAGTGTAGGTCAGAGCTCGTGGGGTGGGAAATGTATGTGACATCCCGTGAAATTTGTAATGTGTACTTAATAAAAATTGTGAAACAATGTGTGAAGTGTTATGATGTTATTTTGTCATTTAAATGTTCTTTTGTTTCTGTGCGTTCTATTTGGTTTTTGCAGAGAAAGGGAATCCGGTGAGGTCGACGGTTCTTGTGGAGACAATGGCCGAAGACTTCTTCGGAGGGTTTTTTTTTTCCATTGACGGAAGACTGCCTTGCTCACGGTTTTTTTTGAGTGTGGTTTTTCCGTGAGACTTTGAGCAAATGCTAAGGCAGGGACTCGGGGAGCCCGAAAAGGCGTTGGGTCCACACAAGTTTCCCCCCCCCCTTGTCTGAAGATATAGAAGAATGGCGACGTGAAGAGGCGGCGGCGATGGAGTTACTTCGGGAAGGAGCGGAGCTTCTTGAGGTCATCTCGAACCAACGGAGGGGGGAGCCTGGCCAGCTCTCTCCGGAAGAGGAACGGTCGAGGACCGGGGGTGAAACCACCAGGGGCCAAGAGGGACGGGGTCCGGTAACCCAGGGCAGCAGCCCGGGGAGGACAAGTTAACCGTTCGGTGCCCTGGGGTTCGCAGTGAAGAGAAGCTGGGACCGTGGAAATCTACCCTCCCAGATTGTCGGGGCGACAATCTTAAGAGAGGGGGGGTAGTGTTACGCCCGTGAAGTACGCCCGTGCCGCGCGTCATGTGAATCGCCCGCTACGTTGTCTTCGTCCTTAGCGACGGTTGTTTATAAACATCGCTTGTCAGATTATGCTCTGGGATACCGTCATGTTCGGACGTGTACCCGAGCTCCTTGTACAAACGGGCTGCAATAATAAACGAGTTCCTTTTTATAAACGAGCCTTGCTTTATTGAGCGAGTGACGGAGTACGTGTCGCGCGTGAGTGCAAGTGCGATAGAGTGGCTGACGTCCGACGAGCGTAACAATATGTATGATGTATTCTGACATATATTTTTATACATAGTATTTATAGTTATTAGATATGGAGATTAAAATAACACAATGCTCATATATACATTGTTTTAATATATTTATGATAATATATCCTTGCTTCCAAGCATAGATAATTAATCATTTGAAACGTTGTCTTCGATAATATTTAATTAGCCTATGAGGAGCTGATAAATGCTTTAATTTACATAATAAAAATAATATGCCAATAAGACTTATAAATTTTGTTAAAAATTATTTAAAAATAATAGTATAATTTGCCGGTCCTGCTTTTTGTCGTTACATCGAATAAATCGGGCCCCATATTTGACGTTACGTGATTGATAAAAATGCTTTGCTTTTTTATATATGCTATACCTTTGCAGAAGCTAGGATTCACAAATATATATCTGTGAATGTTTTGCTTCTTTATATATGCTGTACCTTTGCAGAAACTAGGATTCACAAACATATATTTGTGAATCTTAGCTTCTGCAAAGGTATATAGCATATGTAAAAAAAGCAAAACATTTTCATCAATCACATAATGTCAAATATGGGGTCCGATTCCTTTGATGTAACGACAAAAAGCAGAACCGGCAGATTAAACTATTATTTTTAGATAATTTTTAATAAAATTTATAAGTTTCATTGGCATATCATTTTTATTATGTAAATTAAAGCATTTATCAGCTCTTTGTAGGCTAATTATCGAAAAAAACGTTTCAAATGATTATCTATGCTTGGAAGCAAGGATTCATAAATATATTAAAACAATGAATATATGAGCATTGTGTTATTTTAATCTCCATATCTAATGATTTCAAATACTATGTTTAAAAATATATGTCAGAAATACATCTAAATACGAAACAAGAAATTAATTCAGAATTTTCCAACAATAACGTAACGTCACATACGGGGTCCAATTTCTTCAATGTAATGACAAAAATCGGGACCGACCAATTGAATTATTGTTTTTATTAAATTTGACCGAGATTTATGCGTCATGTTATGTCATGAACGTATCGTTCTCATTATATAAATTGAAGCGTTCATTGTCTATTCGTAGGCTAGTTAAAAATTTGCAGAGTCAACATTTTTCGTGCAAATTTTTAAAATCTTATCTTCAAATTTTTAACTAATTTACGACCAGAGGATGAACTCTTTAATTTATATAATGAAAACTATATGCTCATGTGTGTAAACCGCATAAATCTTGGCAAGATTTAATAATAGTAATAATTTAATTGGCCGGTCTTGATTTTTGTCATTACATCGGAGAAATTGGACTCCATATATGACGTACGTTATGTCATTGATGGAAATTTTTGAATTAATTTCTTGCTTCCGTATTTATGATGTATTCTGACATATACTTTTAGACATAGGCCGGTATTCATAGTCGGTTCTTATATTTCAAGACCGTTTTAAGTAATGTCTTAAGATGCTCATACGGCTCTGTGATTGGTTCATTACATCTTAAGATCGTACTTAAGACGGACTTAAATATAAAATTCGACTATGAATACTGGCCATAGTATTTGTACTATTCAGATATGGAGATTAAAATAATACAAATCTCATATGTTCATTGTTTTATTATATTTGTGAATTCTAGCTTCCAAGCGTATATATAGATAATTATTTGAAACATTGTCTTTGATAATAACACTGCGTTGATTTGGTGGTGCTAATAGTAAAAGAGAGCCAATCATGTTCGATTGCTACTGAACGGTTTGTTCTGCTGAACGCGCCTAATCTGATTGGAGTAGACCTTCAGATCCATTGGTACCAATAACAGTGAGGTCTCATAACTTGTGTTTTCTGAACGCATCTCGCAGGGCGGGCTGTGTATAGCTTTTGAAGGGCGATCGGTCGGTTGCAATTGTTTTGATTCTTTTCATCAACGTATTACCAGCGCTCAACGGCCATCATAATAGGAAGAAGAAGAAGAAGAATCAACGTATTACGCGACCGTTACAATCGTAAATTTTGTGTGGGATATCATATAAATGAAGATACACATGTGCTGTGGTAAGTATTTCATAATTTTTCTTGTTCTACGCTATTTTAGTTTTTATTTTTATCTTGACTATATTCTTTTTCAAGTTTTCTTGCTATTAACTTTATTTGATTGAAAACTGTTTTCCACGATGAGATTAGCTAGACTGTCGAGAGTTGTGCTATAACCCTTCATAAGGGTTATAGCACAACTCTCGACAGTCTCGACATAAAATTATCTCATATGTGATAATAGCTTATGTCTTGAAATCTGGCGTAGAATTTACATAGATTTATTTTAAGATATAAGGCATTACGCCTATGGTTTAAACTTATGTGGTCTAAATATACGTTCTTAATACCTCTATGTATAATTTTGTGATGCTAACATCATAGTTTTATTCAATTTTACTTACATGCATCTTTTTCCTGAAATTAAAATAATAATTAGATTTTAACATTAATCTTTTATGAACTAAATATAATAAACAGAATTCCGTAAATTATATATTTATATATACTTTCCATAAAAGCTTATTTAAATTATTCAAGCATTTAGAATGTTTTATTTTACTATAAG
>JASTWK010001794.1:0-24521 GCA_030770225.1 Temnothorax unifasciatus | reverse complement strand
CTCTTTGTTTGAGAGGGGGGGGGAAGGGGGAGGCTTTCGCATTCGACGTTTTTTGGCCGGCCAATCGAGTTTCGACCTGGAACCACCTCTTTGAAGTCCCACTCGCGGAGTGAAGATACCACGTCACTCTCGATGGACGACTTCAAAAGGTACCACCTTTTTGAAGTTACGCTCAGCGGTATGCGTCGCGCTTTCCAAACGATCGTTTTTCCGAGAGAGAGAGAGAGAGAGAGAGAGAGGAGAGAGAGAGAGAGGGAGAGAGAAAAGAGAGAGAGAGAGAGAACTGTGGAGAGATTCAGAAGTCACCGGCCATCCACGCAAACAGTTAAGTTCCCTTTCGCTCTGCCGCGCTTATCCCTGTATCTCCCGGTCGTGCCGCCGCCGCCCCCCCATGCGAAAATATCGACCTTTTTCCGCACCCGCGGGCAACGGCGACAGGGATAATAACAGCGAAATGGAAATAAAGTTTTAATTTGATCGTGGGGAAAGCACGATATGGAAATTACGAAGACAGTCGATAGGCGAGATATATATAATGATGTCGACGCCATCGTAACTATCGTGGCGTTTATCTGACCGTTATATAGTTACGTCAGCATTGTAAATCGTTCTATATATTATCCATTGTACAGCGTTAGCCGCGTAAACATAATCTATATTATTAAAGGCGCCACGTTCGCGTCGGGATGGTTTTATCGCGATGGGGCCTTTATTGATGATATTGGCCGCTTCGCTACCCGGTTGCGTTTGTTTGTCGTCGACCGTGGTTTGATGGCCGATACCGAGGCGCGGATCGTAAAAGACGTGGCGCACCGTCGACGATGGGTATTAGCCGCATGGCCGTCGCTCTTGCGTTTATGATCCTTTCGGTCCTTACCGCTCTCTCTCGCCGCGTGATATTTAAACACATTTGCTTTGCAGCCGGACTTGCGTCGCACCTGACAAATATCACGAGCTGCTAAATTTGTTTAATTTATTTATACGCTTCTCCGTCTATTTACGTGCTCCAATTTACACGTTCCAAGTTAGACCGCGCCGCACAATCTCAAACTCGCCGTGGGATTTTTTAAATACAAAATCCGGATTCAAATGGGTATAAATGAAGCGCTCGAATACTTTTTATTTATTATTAATAAGAATAAGGGAAGCAGAATGAGAATAGTCACTAATAGACGAAAAAAAATATAATTTATAAGTTAATTAATCCATGATTATGCAGGACTATTAATTGATTACTGATAATTAATACTATTTATTAATGTATTAATGTGTTAATTGTAATGTATGAATTGTTGTTTACAAAATCATTGTTTAGTTACTGATATGTAGCAATTTTATGCTGATTATGCTCTAATTATATAGAGAGATTATGGAGATCGCGAATGGCAGTCGATTAATAGTCAGTCGTTTCTAGAAATCGTTTCTAGATTCGTTCGATTTCCCCGTCCCTGTACGAGTCACGTCGAGAATTGGACATTTCGCCAATCTTGCGGAAGTCGGAAGAATATCTCGAGATGATAGCGGGGATTGATAACGCGACGCTCGCTGTTGGCGGATCAGAGCGTCGTACCTATTTACCATGAATGGTAATCAGACCTCGCTATCGCGCGCCGGATGAAGACTCTCCCCGGCTCCCCGGTACACCGGAATGTAAAATTTACGTAAATTCCCCCCCCCTCCCCTTTCGCTACCGCGTATCTGCTTAGATTCCGCGAGAACCGGAAATTCTTGCCCCTCTCTCTCTCTCTCTCTCTTTCCGCACGGATAGGATTCTTCTCTCACAGACTTTTCCTCTTCTCCATCTCCGCGCGAATCTGAAACTCTCTCATCACCCGCGTTAATAAACTGCGTGTGATACGACGCATACGATATCGCTGCCTTGTTTATTCCAAGGATCGAGTTACAAAGTGACTATTATAACTGCAGAAACTTTAATCGCAGGTACGGCAACGCATAGAGATGAGCACGATAGAATTTGGTTATAAAACTAAAATTCGACTATAAACTTGAAAATATTATTAAGTTAATATTATTAAGCGTTATTATTAAGTGTTATTATTACGCGCTTTTTATTAGCTACATTAAATGTCCTCAAGTGCAGCTATATACATTACATTGCGCAAATAAATTAAATTGCACCGTGATACACGAACAGTATTTATAAACGACAGGAAGGGAAAGAGTAAGAAGTGTATTAATGATTTACGTAACAATATTTATATCTGCAAATTATTTAAATACGATTGGATTTATTACGCTTCTACAATTTGCAAATGTACCGGAGGAGAAGTGAATGAGGAAAAAGAAGATGATATCTATTATAAAGATATATGATCAGAACGTTGGGGAATTTGATAATTATGAACAGCCAATTGAGACATTTTGTTCTATACCGATGACATACAGCACGTGATTAGTGCAGTCAATAAGTCTCGCGCGGTCCGGGATCGTTCTCGTTTTTTGCCCGAGTTCCTCGAGCTGGTTTCCCGTTTCCTCTCCTGAAAAGTTGCCGAGTACGAAAGCATGTTCGAGCTCTATCTCTCTCTCTCTCGCACGCGCGTCAAAGCTTTCAATTAAATCTTTTTTTCTCACACGAGCCACAGGATGCGAGCGTATACTTTCTACCGGTACCGTAACGACGGAAATAATGCAGCCCTGCGATGACGACGCCGACGCGGCGGTTATTTACCGGACGACTGATCGTATCATCGCGTGGCCCTCTCGAGGGCTTCCGCGAGCTCTATTACAAGGGTTGGTAAGGCGACGAGGAAAAACGATGTCGGAGGGAAAGGAAACGGGAAAGGGTGGGTATTCCATTACCCCGTCTGTTTGATCCCAGGGCACTTCTGGTGTGTCG
Source organism: Temnothorax unifasciatus (assembly GCA_030770225.1). Lineage (NCBI taxonomy): Eukaryota > Metazoa > Arthropoda > Insecta > Hymenoptera > Formicidae > Temnothorax > Temnothorax unifasciatus. The sequence goes on along the minus strand of JASTWK010001794.1, from coordinate 21,664 downwards.
GGCATCGATTCTCTCCGGGGGCCTTCTTTCTCTCTCTTTTTCTCTCTGTCCGTGTCTCTGTCTTTCTCTCTCTCTCTCTTTCTCTCTTTGCCGTTGGACCGCCCCTTGTCTGTGGGTATTTAAAAGTACGGCGTACCCCCTACATACGTGTGTGCGGCAATAGGTATCCATTTGCGACGGACTGTAACATCCGTTCCGCCACGAAGAAGGAAAGGGCTTTTCTCTGTCCCTCTCTCTCTCTCTCTTCCTCTCTGTCTACCTATCTATCTACCTACCTCTCTCGCGGCGGAGAGAGAGTGGTTGGTCCGATGTCGATTACCAGCGAGAAATCAATCGCGGACAAATACGCTCTCGTCGCCGCGCGCTCGCTCGGTTCGCTTTATTTACGACCAGGCGATGCGACGCCGATGCATCTCGCTACGGTATATGTACTGTACCGCTTTCCGAAAAGCCAAATCCAAAGAGCGTGAATTTAGGGAGAGAGTAATTACGTCGCAGTATCTTAATTGACTGATAGATGTCTCTCATCATGTATGTAATTATGGTGAAACATTTGATCAAAAGGGATATTAATAACGGATGTAAATTTAACGAACATTCAGAGTAGTAACAATAATAGTTATAACAATAGTTTGATAACGTGGCGTTAATTACAATTCTCCGGTTTATAATGGTAATAATTTTACAACTATCTGGAGTGAAACCAAACGAATGCAATTGAATAATTGCCCCATTGGTGAAACAAATTTCACGCGTACGAGATTTTAGCCGAATTTAATCTGCAATATCTGTGGTGCTTCTTGCCACAATGCGAATCCAATTGAAAGGGTCAAGAGACCCTTTAAACCCTTTATTATAGGGCGACTAATTTGTTTTCTCTACGCGCACGCACCCGCCGCGTTTTTTTACATCGCACCGGTATATTTCGCCGGTTCATGAAATCATATCACGATCGTCGCAGTGACTCCAAATATATTACGAAAGACTTCCCAAGTGGTTCCGGTTTCATAATAATCGTGGTACGACGAGGGCGCCCTATACATAAAGAATTTCCCAGAGTGAGTTTGTCTTCGTAGAAAAATTATAAGCGACGCTGTATGCGCCTCTGTGCATGTGCGCGTGTACGAGACTTCAAGTACGGCTGCCCGCTTTGAAACATTTATACACTTCTTATTGCACGAGGACCGCTGGCTGTGTTCCTTCCGAGAGAAACGAATGCGCTTGGCTCCGATACGTGGCGGCCCCGCGAGCGTTTTCCTTTCCGCAAAAAGGGCGACGATTTAGGGCGATTACATGTACGGGTAAATATGAAACGCCGGGAAAATCGCGGCGTTTCTCTCTCTCTCTCTCTCTCCGTCTCTCTCTCTCGACGGGGCTATACGCTAACGACGCATTTAACCGCGCGGCGTGTTTATGCAGCACGGCTACGGCTGCGGCACCGCCCGCGATTATTCTGTTACACTCTTCGCGAATTCGCCGTTGCACGTGTCTTGGACGTTTACTCGACTCGCTGGCTTAAACACGCATTCCAGAAAACTGTAGAAATTAATCTCTCTCGCTTACGTGATACAGTCGTACGCTACAATAAAGCCGAGTGTCTCTTCCGGAAAACACGTGCAAATATATTACAGCGTATTTTATTGCGCTCGTAAAGTTTGAGTACACTATTAAGGATTGTGACGAGCGGTGGCGAATAGTGATGTAGGGAAGTATTCGAATAATATTCATAATCTAAAATGATTATGCGTTGCATAATTACAGCAAATATTTACACGCATTATATGCGGGATAATATTTAGATGAAATATATTAGTTTAACTAAAATCAAATAACACTATCCAAATGAAATAAATGATATCCAAGTTGAAAGTTTTTTCTTATTAAAGTGATAGATATATTACAATTTGCAAAAAATGTAATACTCCAAAAATATAGCCATATAAAGTCCTGATCTGAATTACAGCGCTTATGGATTGGAACATTTATGGGATGAAATGAAAAGGAGAAATTATTACACATCAAAAGAATCATTAAAATAAAATATATTAAGGTATTGGCAGCCTATTGATGTAAATGTCATCGCTAATTTGATATATTTCGCAGAAAATCGCCTCAGAATTTATAATTATACAGTGAAAGGGCCATTTTCATATTAATTTTATTTTTGTTTGACGTTAAAAGCACAGTTCGAATACGTTCGAAATGCCTGTGTGTGTCTGTGTGTGTGTGTCAATAAAGAAAACATATGTCTGTGAATCTTTATTTTCGAAAAAAATATAATTAAATTACATCGTATCATATATCATTTATACATTTCATTCTTTTGCATTCTCTCTCTAATTGACACGGCCACAAAATGTAGGTAGACATTCATTATTTACGGGCGAATCTGTCCCGCCGGGCTGACGCACTCGCCGACGTAATTCTTCCAGCAGTTATTCAACGTACGCTACAATGGAAAAGATAACGGCCAGATCCTCCAGAACTTTCTATCGAGTTCAAAAATTTTCGCCGTTAATCGTCGCCCCGTAGTTTCCGATGTTCTCTATTTCTCTTCCCGTCTCTCCCTATCTCCCGCTTTGTATCTTTTCCTCTCGACGCGACGTGGCGAACACTTCTCTGTCGTTGCAATAATAATAACAATAATAATAATAATAATAAAGGACGACAACGTGGATTGCGCGGGCGCGCGTTGTACCGAAGTTCTCTCGAGTGCCCCTCGTCATGCAACGACGCTGAGTATGACGGCCCGCGGGCGCAGGGCGGAGGTCGCATGTCGCGCGGCGATAAGTTGCCCCATCACACGTTTCCAAGTTCTCACGCCTTCCCCGAGTTAGTTCACGAGGCAAACTGGTTGCACTGAAGGGGGAGAGAGGGAGGAGCGGCCTGGAACTGCAGAAAGTCGGCGAGACCGCTTTAAAAATTAGCGACCGTCAGTAACGTTCGATCGTCGAGCGTGCCACCCTCTCTCTCTCTTTCTCCATCTCAAAACGGAGTCTCCTTAGTCTGCCGGTCGTGTAATCTGCAGGAAGCCCTAAGGGTAATCCCGAGGGGTAGTCCCACGGCTAACGTGTCATTTTCTCGTCCGCGTTTTCTAATTCCACGCTCGGCCTAGCCGGAGAAGATAGTTTTACGGTGGATGGAAATAACGGCCGGTGCGCCGCGCCGCGCCGGCACGTATCGATCGTCCGCCAAATTCACCGTCGTTCGACGTCTCAATTACGCCTATGGAAATATCCGTCCCAATAATTTGTAACGGGGAGTTTAAGGGGACACCGGAGGCACGCGAGGGTGCCTTTTGTTATCTCGACTCGTTAAACAGTCTGCCGCCGCTATAGCGAACGGTGGGTGTTCGATTATTGGCGTATATCCGCCGCGCGCGGCGGAGGCGAGGTGTTTTAACCGCGCAAAAACCGGAAACGAGAACGATTTCTCGTCGGTTTTCAAATTACGAGTGCAGTTGGCGAAAAGTTCCGCACCAGTTATATCGCTTTCATTACGTTAAATTAAACTCCGATCCTCCGCGGAAGACGCTGGTCAATTTGCATGAATCACTTACGCCGTAGATAAATATGTATACACGGCTGCCACGCGTCTGTGTACATAAATTAATATATAAGTTACTTGCAAAATTGGACGGTAGCGCGGGAAACTAAGAAACTCCGCCGGCAACTTCGCCGCCTGGCACCAATTACGTGTATCAGCCTGCGAATATCCTGTATATGTCGCCTTTATTACAAACAATTCGAGACACCTGCATGCACCTATGTACTATCACCGCGCGGTCCTTTCTTGCCACTACGACTTCTTATTGCCGCTCGCCTTATCAGTCCGCGATAGTCTATACATATATCGCTCCGCTTTTAAGCACCGATGCTCAGGAACTGGTTTGTGTCCACTAATGCGCTACAGGTTTTGGAATGGATAAACTAATGTTCGCCGCACGTGAAAAGTATGAAATAGCTTATATAAATTTTGCAATTTAACACCCGCGTGCCATCGCATTATATATCACGTTGAAATTGCGTTACGATCAGATATTCTGTAATTTATTCCCGTTGCTCGAATAACAAAGCAATATTCATGCACAAAGATTACTTACCGCAGGACGCTAATGCATTTTAATGAAGGGTGGCTATTTTGTTTAAAAAATAAAAAAAATTATGCCACGCGTGGATTCGAACTTCCTGAAATGGGAAAAGCCTACTTTGGCACGAAGGGCTTCGATAACCGACCCTGACCGGCCAGGGCTCCCCGGCTCGCACACGTGTCACTTCGCGAAGCAAGCGACCGGGACGGGACGGGACGCGCGCGATATTGCATATCGCCATGCGACGCGCGCGTTGCTGCACGTCGAGTTCCGGGATGCCGGGACAGCGCGCGGCGCACCGTGCCGCCCGTGAGAAACGTCGTTCGACGTTTCCCGTCGTGCGACGACGTGCGTTGTTTTCGGCCCCGACGCGGATATTGGCGAAACGACGTCCCGCCCATTCATCCCGCAATGACGTTTAAATACTTCAGAACGCGCGCTGCGACGACGTTCCCTCGTTATTGCACGCGCGGGACGTCCGCGAGAAACTCGCGGACGTGAGATGGATGAGGAATCGCACGTTGTCGCTGCCGTCAGTGTTTCCCAAACTGGCTTCCCGTCCCGCGGCGAGAAAAGTTGGGTATTTCGACCGTTCTCTGCGCGTTCGAATGTGGGACAGAAATAGGAAGTAACACCGAAAATCCTCATTTTATTGGAAGAGGCCGGAAATTTTTTTTATAGATTAAGAACAGTAGGAGTGTACGTACGAGTTTAAATAATGAATTCTTTGTAACTTGTCCGTTACCGAAAGAATAACTTTTGATATTTTTTAAAATTTAATACCATATAATTCTATGTGAATGTCATTCGTGATTTTATCACGAATTTTATAATAGCATGGACTTTATTCCACATTTTTTCACGGGTGAGATATTTTTTGCACGCTATGTAATTAAATTACTTCGTTAAAGATTTTAGAAAGCTTATTTTTACGTCATATTTATTTTGACTTCATTTTTTCCGTAAATATTTCCACCGCTTTTTGACATTTTGTATGATTGATAGGGCTTAAAATTTTAATTTAATTATAAAAATTGATTTGCGATGAATATTTCTGATGCATTTAACTATTAATCGATCAGCGATTGAAATATCATAAGTATATTTATTTAATCATGTTACTGAACGAATATACGCGTATAATATATATGTATGTATAAATATATTATCAATTCGTTACTGTCGAAATTGAATAAATTTTGATTAGAAACTAGCCTGTCCCAATCGGTCATTAATTCACTCCATACATAAATCTTTAAGATCTCAAATACGGCAACGTTATAGCGTGTATCACTAATTTAATATTTGTAATTAATTCATGCCGATATCTTGATCGAATCATTAAGGATAGCAATTAGTAACTATTTTATTAGGCTATCAAATGAATTTCCAAAGCGCGCGTTTCACGCGTATATCTCGTGAGAAAATATAAATGTGAGATACGAGATTCACCAAGAAACTATCTCACACCGTGAAATATTGAGTGCACGAATGATCGCATGTTGCATTTTTTGCAAACATTTTTCCCAGCGTGTATCTTGCTAGCAAGTTAGATGATATTTATCTTTTTTTTCGTAGTATTCTATTCAGGAATATGTATCGGGCGAAGTCTTTGCAGCTTTTCGGTAAAATAATGTGATGATGCGCGCGCGCATGTGTGTGTGTTGTGTGTGTATTAATAAAAACGGTAAAATACTATAGGAACACGAGACTCATCGAGGTTTAATGGCTCAACGACAAGGCTGCAAACCTGTCTCGTACGCGCGTTAGCGGCGCGCGTTAACGTGGCATTAATGGCTCGTAATTGTATATACGTTAGTTAATTAATTACCCGTGCCGCGTCGCCCCTCCGCCTCCCCCTTAACCGTACCGTAAAGTTACGTTTAGATACGTCGGAAGTTAATTTCACCGCGCGGAATGTACGATATAACAAGCTCCGCCAGGATTTCAGATTACGCAAGATTCTGACAATGTTTCGGCGATTCCGTAAATGTGCACACTCCTGAGCGATACGCGATACGCGGCGATAAGTGTCTGTTTTGTCGCGATTACAAAACAACGTGGTAATACCACGTCCGATGTAACGCCGCTAAGATTTATATCGCTGTAAAAACGCCGAAAATCGTGAAAATCGAGGAACTTTGGAATACGCGGAGTAATTTGGAGACTTATATATATCCGTAATTGACAAATTGCGTCTCAAAGTAGCGCAGTTTAGGATACTTTAATGCTCTCCGTTTTATTCCCGCGGCAAGATTGCGGCAGTCAATAATGCTCGGTGAAAGGAAAATTTTCCAACTCGCGCGATATGCATTTTTCAAGCGCGGATCGGTAACATACGCGAATTCACCGGCGCGCGGCGCGGGCACGGGGCGGCGAACGTTAAAGCGAAAATTCATATCGCGATATCCATCTTCTTCGAGGACTTAAAGTATCGGCAAAGATGACTGTAAGAACTCCCGAGAATGGACACGGAAAGTTTTAATCTTTTCAAACTTGTACCGGGTGAGTGGCTCGAACGCGGAACGAACTTCCACACTATCGACGACAGCCACGCGAGCAATAAATCTGTCCAATACATTGAATTCGCCCGCAAAATTTTTCCTGGATTTTCATCCGTCGCGACGACCTTCGACCCGGCACACGGCCCGGAACTTCGCGACGGGTAGAGGAAGAAGATGCTGAGGAGTGAAGACGCTCCCCGGTAGTTTCCAAAGTTGTCATTGAAAAAGTTTTATTGTACACGCCGCCCGTTACAACGTCGCTCATTAGTGTCTTCTCGAATATCGAATCGCGAGATACCGTGTAACGTCGTTTTCCAGGCTCTCTATTTTTCCCGTGGAAATATGCAACGTGTATCGCTGCCGGATAATCCGATTTCCTGATTTGAATGAACACAGTGTTTCGAGGGTGCTGCGTCATTTTATAGAAATAAAATGTTGTGCCAAGAGTTACCGGGGGATGAACGACAAAGTAATCCGTCTGGCGAAATAACAAATAGCGTTTGCAATTGATAGAGAGAAAATCTATCACCTGGAATTCTCTAATTAATATTCCGTAACAGAATTTTAATTAGAGATCCGTTTTAATTAGAGTCGAAACGTTTAATAGAAATTAAAGGCCTGCGACGGAAGATGTAGCCTCCCATAAAAATCGGCTCCAACTCGGCGGAAGAGGCCATAGTTAAGGTGACATACGGCGGGACAGAGCGTACAGAGCGCTCGGCTGCGCTCGCCCGTTAATGCGGGCGAATGTACGAGACCCTTGGAGAGGAGGCCCGAGCCCCCGAAGTTCCGCGGCGAAATTAGTTTGGGAAACACTGTCGTACGTTTAAAGCGACGCCGTGCAGTCGCGGAGGAGGTCCATCGGAGAAAAAATTACTGCACGGGAAGTTCCTCTCGTTCTCTCGTCCCCCTCCCCTCTCTTTCCTTCCTTTCCTCCTCCCCCTTCTTTCTCCTTTCCTCGCGAGCACGCGACTTGCTGTCGGGAATGCCGATTAGCGCCACTCGAGGCGTCACGTACCCTCGTAGCAGTCCTCGTGTTTCCTTTTTCTCGCCCGCCTCGGGGACGAGGACGAGACCGACGACGACGACGACGACGACGACGTCTCTTTCGGTCGTGTGTTTGGAGAAACCTCTCTTACGCGAGCACACGGGGATGGGATACGTGAGCGGAGAACAAGACCAGCTCTCTTGTAGTCTTTAAAGCGGAAGCTGGACTGTGCTTACGGATAGCGCGCGTCACGGATAAAGAGAAATTAAACTGTACAAATATCGCGGAATATTAATAGCAATCGATCGGACCATCAGTTATTATACCTCGCAACCAGTTATATTATAACTCACAGCTTCATTTGATATTGCCTTCCTTTTATTAAAATTTGTATTTTATCAATACATTATATTAATCCAGAATTACCAGTCTATCATATCTAAAAGTACTAAAAGCGGAAGCAAATAATATCATGATACTTCTACCCATATGATATTACTATTGTGTCGACTAATAGTAGACCGTACCAGTCGACTAGCGTACCAGCATAGGAGCCTCGAGCTATTCTGACCTAGGACGTGCGACGTCACATCTGGAGCGCAATGTGGTCCTTATTAAGGTGTTGTTGGACGAACTCTCTTAGGGCAAGCCAATCCCGTAGGGCGCGGGGCGGTCGCGCGGATTCGAACGTCGACAATTGACCCGTCGCAAGGAGGAGAACGGAGCTTAAGTCGACTTAGGCTTAAGTAGGGAAAATCGCCCGAGATAAGCGTAACAGATTGAAAGGGCCGGAACGGCGCGGGAAATTCACCGCGCGCGAGTACAGCACATCCTGCGACGAGAGAAACGCGCGGGTTGGCTCTCTCTCCCTCTCTCTATCTCTCTCTTTCGCCGGGAGCTTCTTCGCTTATAGAGTCCCGTAATCCCGAAATCGCTGCGGCATATTCCCCGAGAAGTTTGATTGGCCGAACAATGCCAAGCCGTGCGTGTCGGCAAGTGATCTATACGAGTTGCGATCGCGATCATTTCGCACGGCGTCCTCCCTCGAAGTCGCTCGACACACTCGACGGGGGCACAATGGGGACGAAATGGGGTAGCTTAGCAGCGGAGTAGTTAGAAGTTCTGAACGTTGGAACTTTATAACTTGTCTACATTAGACGTAATAATAATATTATTATTATAATAACAGCGCAGTAATAACAGCGCGCTTAATTTTGTTAACGCGCGTACGGATCTTACGATAATGTTACGATGTTATTGTAATTGTTGTAATATTAATAATATAGTTAAGTTTATCATCGTATTCTTCGATCTCTCGACGGCGCGCCGTCTTTATACGTGCGAGAGATAACGTAGTCTCGGCGCGTACGGACTAACGTAACGAAATCGCGAGATCAGGAAGTCGCTTTTTCGCCGTGCATAATCAGTGACGATTCTCCGGCGGACCATCGCATCGAATCTCTCTCTTTTCTTTCCCCTCTCCCCCTTCTCTCTCTCTCTCTCTCATTTCCCTCTCTCGGAATCCAGGTTCGAGCCATTAAAGCCAGATTAAAATAGATTGACTTTGCATCCGCGCAACTTTCCCGGCCTTAATTAGCCCCCTCGGATATAGCGACTAATGCTACGTTCGCATTTGAATACAAAGAAAATTGGTTGAAATCACGACATCGTGGACACAAAGTAGCAAAGGAACATGAAAAGCTGCGATATACATGAATCATTTTCATATAATTAGCAAAACGATGAATTTTCATATCACGAAAAGTAACATGCTTGTCATAAAGTAGAAAAATTATCCGTTTGATCGCGGCGATTGCAGCATCGACCGTATTAAATGCCAAGCTGCAAATTTGCGGTGATCGTTGAAAATTGCGATTGGCGGAAGGAACGGTGGAAAAATTACGAGGGAAGTAACGTCCAGTCCAATCTTGGATTAAGAAAAACTGTAAGGTAGCAAAAAATATCCATTTAGATTTCCGCAAGGAAAAGAAGCGGGGAGCGTTGAATGCCTCGTGTAACGTTCTATTTATGTAACGTACAATGCACGTGTAAGCATGGGGAAGGGAGTTAACTCGGCGGGAGAGAAAGGGGTGGGGGGAAGGGGTGGAAAAGAGTGCCCCCGAGGCACAGTGGTCTATTTCCCGAAAAAGGTGAACTTTATTCAAAATTGGGACTTGCACGTATGAAGTTTAAATTTGAGGGTAATAATGTCCTATATAACTTTTTTGATTTGAGGTACTAAGTGGGTTGTATAACTTTAAAGAAAAGATTACAGAAACTGAAAATAGTCAAAATTTGTATTTGTCTTTTAAAATTATTTTTTAAAAAAGAATATGAAGATCAGAATACCATTGAGTAGTACAGCGTTTTTCGACAATAAAAAACATTAATTATTCACCCCTTCCACTTTTCATCGCGTTCACGCTGCAAGTAGCGTAGGCATTCGTTTTCTAAGGTTGTCGTCCTTATTATGTTTGGAAGGACGTTTCAGGATTTTATGCAAAAGGTCTAGTTGTATTCAGTAAGGCTAAAACTAACAATCTATACTTAATTTAGCTGCAGATAGGTGCCGATGTACTCGTGAACTCTTTTATAAGTTCAGCGATCTTCCAATAAATACAATGTTTTACGCGTTTAGTGTAGTCCGCGTGTTCAATAATATTTTCGTTAAAATCTTTTAAGGAGACCTAGTAGTACCCTCTACTCTCTACCGATGTCGTCACAATATTCCAAGTATAAAACTTTCGTACGTTGTCCACCATGGTTGGCGTGTCGCTCATTCGTATTTAAAGTGCTTTTTTGGGGAAAAATTCTCAGATTTATATGTTGAGAATTAGGGAGTATTTATATTGGGAGGGATTGATCTCTTCGGAAGAGGCGCTTCATACAATTATGATAGAACTTCACTTACAGGTAAGTTCGTTTAATCATTCAATTGTATTTCGCGCCTCTTCCTCGAGATCAAATTGTAGCTGTTCAAAGTCTTTTACAGCACTGATTTCACGCCCAAAATATTTATCAGCAACATTCGTCTATATATAGATACACGTACGTACTTTCTTATTAGTATTACGATATTGCTATATTATTAACATTAGTATTAATATTTACTTATCTAACTTATTATTATCTTTTTTTTTTACTTTGGTTTAAAATTGCCAACGCATACGACTTATTGTCTGGAATAACTGGACGGTTATAAAACCTGGCAAAAGTCTTGGATTTTTTAGTCCATCCGGCAGCTTTAAGAATTAAATCTACATTAATGCCACTGCGCTCAGCGGCAGACGTTGATGCATGCCTTGATAATGATAATGATGAAACAAATGTCAAATAAATAAAGAAATTTACCATGAAAACCAGCTTTTCAATATAATTGTAATTGACATACCTGCTAATATATTGTTATAACATAGTTTTTTAAGTCATGACCCCTGTGACACTTTTTGGTACAGGGTTAACGCCAAAACAACCTCAAAATTGGATTCAGCAACTCGAAAAACCCGTTTGTTGATGTAATTGAAGTTGAAATGAGTCAATTCATAATTTTCAACGTTCTGACCCCCTGTAGCACATTTTGGTTAGGATATGGAGCCAAAAAAACCTTAAAAATGGATTTGCCATGTTTGAAAACTTAAGAAACACTCGATTTCATATATCTAATGGTTACTGTGAATAAAGTTCACCTTTTTCGGGAAATAGACCACTGTGCGAGGTTTCCATGTAAATGCAGCGCGTAGACGGTAATCGGGTTTATTTTTCTTCGGCGAGGGAAACACGAGTCGTGTTGTCGAGCTATCACGCCGGTTTTGGCTCTCTTTGAAGCCGCCGCGGCTTTTTATTTATCTTACGGTCTTATTCAGCCTCAACCTCTCCGAGGTGGCTCCAGACAAGAAGACGTCGCGCGAAGAGTCTTTCGAGCGGGTCGTCGGATCGATTGTTATCTCGACGAGTTAAGGACGATTCCGTTCACCCTCACAATGGTGCCGATGTGTCCCTCTACCACTGTGACCTGCCGACGTTAAGTTCGTACCACGGTTACGACGATCGTAAGACTCTATAACGAGAATTATTTTTCTTCGGCAGAGATTGTCCTTTTTTCCCCCCGAACAAATATTATATCGTTCGTGGTGTACGCGATTTTTATTCCGTTTCTCTTTTCCCTCCCGAGTCACCGAGTCGCTCTCGCGCTTTTTGCCGCAGTCGCCGACGTCACGGCGTAATTAACATACGCGACTAACGCACGCGATTGTATTATATTTATCTCGCGGTTGATTACTTACGGCCCACCCCCCCCCCCCCGATCTCGCCGCCAACTACTTTAGAATCTAGAACGGTAATTGCGAGAGTTTATTCTTTAATCTTTAAGTAGCTGTATTACAATTATCACTCGAGGCGATAAGATAGTAATTTAACACACGGGGAGCCCGTTTTTCATTTGAATTACGTCGCGACGAAAATTACTGTAATTGCGCGCTGGCGCCGCGACAATTTAATACACAAAACATATTCAATGAGTAAGCAAACAAATATTTTAATGCGAATATAAATGATTATATTTACATCGTAATTATACATTACGTGGGAATTCTTCATTATTCAGCTTGATAAAAGGGCGCAAATGCGTCAGTGCCAAAATGATTAAAGACTAAACGTCCAGGATTATATATTACATCATTACCTCCAGCGCTATCATTAGCATAGCATTAATCTCAATTGTGATATTAGGGCCCGTCGTAAAACATTCGAATTCACGATTTCTATCAGGGCCAAATGACTCACCACGTAGTCGACACGGAAGAGAGCTCGTGTGACTAAGCTTACCCAGTACATATGTCATCCTATAACGTCCAGACGAAAAGTCCTTTCGCCCTAAACTCGACAAAACGACGTAAATAAATTTCCAGCTGCGCGATAAAAAAATATGAAAGATGTACGAGAGTTCATAAAACATTCGAGATAGTTTTTTAACAACTCTTTTAGAACGTACAATAAATTACGTTAAAAGAAGGAAAAGTGTAGGTACTTCTGATACACAATTATACGAAGACTGTAAGAACGCGCAAATTAATCGTTTGTTTAGCCTCGATGCAACTTCTTTCAATTTTATTTTTATCCTAATATCTATATTTTTATCCCAATATATCATTTCATTAATTAATTTCATCCAAAGAGAATTGCCAACGAGAATCGATCGCAGAGCTTAATGCAGTTTTATGAGTTTTCCCTTACTGAGATCGGATTTGCAATCGTGACGTTTGTCACGATTAAACCGTGCTCGACATGTAGCCGCGAAAAGGGAAACGCGAGCTGATCCACCGTATGTATGTTTTCGTCTAATAATTCAGCATCGGTGGATGTGGCGTATCGTGCCATGGGATAGCGCGCTAGGGAAAAATACCCCCCCCCCCCCCGTGCGAAAAAAAAGAGACGAGGGAGAGGGAGAAAGTGGAAAAAAGTAGAAATATAGAAAGACGGAGGAGTGTGCGCGCACGCGGATATCGAGAATTTATACTGGCGGATCGTATACGAGGTGGGACGGGGTGGATGTCACGGCTGTATGAATATGAATAAATATGGAAAATGGACTTAAGTCGGCTAAACCCGTTGGCCCATATTCGGTCGGTCAATCGTTACCGGTTTTTTCGCACGCGACTTTTATTCTGCTTTTATATTTTTTTTTCCCCCAACGCGCAGATTGGACGCGCGGCGCGCGATTTATACACCTCTGTGCACCCTTGTAAGCGCCGTTCTGTGCAACGCGCGTTGAACGTGCTTACGCTAACACCGTTTTTTTTTTCACGCGGGGGGGAAAAATTGTTTAATTGAGCCTTTCGCAGCTTGCACAGCCGTTAAAATATTATGGGATACGCGTATTTATTTTTTCTCCGTAGCGTTTAAACGCACAGTTTTACAGATCATCGTTATTATTACGTGCGAAAGTGACTCGTGACAAATTCAGATTATTTTAATAAATGAAACAGATTTCCCAAGAAGATCGTCGCGATTGCTCGCGTATTCGTATCAAGGGACGCTCGGATTTATTATTCGGAGGGTTGGATGTTAAAATTAAAAATTAAGCAAATTAAATAGATAATAAACGCACGCTTTTGGAAAAATTTAGATGGACCGCGAAATCTGTATTCGCCCACGCCTCACGGTTTAATATTAATTTCGTTTCGCTCGCTCGCTCGCTACACTGAGAAAAAAATGTTACCTTGACTAAAAGTTTCAACTAATTATTATTTTTTTAAATTGAAATATTTAAGTATTTGAGTCAAATTACGTCATGTTAGACTTAATATGTCGTATTTAATTTAAATACATAAATATTTCAATTACAAAAATAATAATCAGTTGAAAATTTTAGTCAAGTTAATAAAATTTTTTTCTCAGTGTACGGGATGAGTGTAAATAAAACTTTCAATATACGAGACAGCGACGCAAATAAGATTACAGAATTGTTAGAATTAGTTTAAAAAAGTAGAGAGAGAGAGAGAGAGAGAGAGAGAGAGAGAGAGAGAGAGAGAGAGAGAGAGAGAAAAGCAGATATTTGCAAAGAAGAGAGTATTCCATTATCAAGTTACGCCGAGGTATTACGTCGCTCGTCGATTTTCTCGCGCGAGTAAAGGAGACGAATTAATAAGGCGAATCATTAAAATTGGGTAGAGAAAAATTAACCACCGCTAACAGGAAGGAACAAAGGCGGACGAGACGTCTTTTCCTTCGATCTCTTTTTGCTCGCCGTTATTAATATCCCTATTATTATTATTTTTATTATTACGAGATTATTACTATTTTTATTACTGCGAAAACGGCTTCTTTAGGGCCTCTTCTTGGACTCGACGATTATAGTCATGAGCGTAAATAGCGCGGTCACGAAAAGGCGAAAAACCGTATAAACGCCGTTTTCCCTCGGTCCATTCAACAGTATAAAAGTTTATTCAGATGGAGCGATATCCGACGAGCGACGTAAGAGCGTCTCTCTTATATAGCCCGTAAGATAATTTAAATTTCTCAGACCAGTTCTAGGTTGTAAATGTTGAGTGAAATTATTCGTGGGGCAAGTTTGTAATTTACCAGGTCCGCTTTTAAAGGTACGACGACTTCACATTTCAGACGAGAGAAGCCCGCATCATTGTGGACTCGCGGTCCACTCTCTTTTCTCGAGTCCTCCTCTCTTTTTTTTTTCTCTTTAACTTTTGCTAAGACTCCTCTCTGTGTTCTAAGACCGTCTGTTCTCGGTTCCGCTTTTATACTCGAGATACGGAACGGGTGAAATTGTCCGTCCTGTAAATGCAACGCCGCGTTCAGTCTCGCGAAATATTTTATTTACGAAGCGACGCGTCATCGTTCGCGGGATCGGCTTTCCTCTCCTTCGCGCTTCCCGCTTTTCCGGAAGTAAAGTATACGCGCGCGTTCTTTGGCGCGACGCGAGAAAAGTTTCCGCTCGGTCGTTTGCGCGCCCTGGGAAATTTCTCTTCGGCGTGAAAACTCGAGGACCCTCTCCTGGCCCTTCCTACCCCTCTCGCTTTCCATCGCCGCAGAAGCTGCACTTTTTGGCGCTCTCGCGCGTAACGCGTCCGAGAGTCAGTAGATAGAATATCGATCGGTCGCTCTCTAATGGTGGAGCACCATTTATATCTTCGTCCCGGTAAAAAGTAATGTCGCCCGCGTTATTGATCTCCGCGGAAAAGAAAGCTTCCTCTTTCTTTCTCCCCGCCGTCTTCCGCCTCTCCGCGGCTTCCTTCTCTCCGCATCCGCGTCCCGTCGTTTATTACTATCGCGGAAACCGGAGCTTTTGTCCCTGCGCGTGTCCGCACACGTGCGATAACACGGACACGACGGGCGTCATTCCGCGGCTCTTTGTGGACCTAGCGGGAAAACGTCTGTCACGATTAAGTCACGGCAAAATTACGGAATCCATCCGCCAGCCACGCTGAAGATAACGTTAAACGTCAAACGCGATACGACAAGAAATTATTTTTAGCGCCGTCTCGTTATTTTGCGATTTTATCCCATCTCTTTGCATTTCCTCGAATTTTGAATATTTGTTCAAAATCACCAAATTATTTATGTAGAATCTTATTACTTGCAATTTCAACGAAATTTCTATTTTAACTATTACATGTAATGTTTAGATAGAATAAAAATATTACGCATTGGAAGGTTAAAAGGTCAATTGGCCGCGTTTTTCTTTTCGGTAAGTTTTTTTTTTTTTTTGATCGACAAACTCTTACTGCCCCTTTGGCCGCGAAATCCCGCACGCTCGTTGATCAACTCCCCGGGGAGTACACGCCGCTAAAACCCTTGTACAACGCTATCACGCGCGGCATTTACCCGGCCGGACCAATCTCGCGACTTAGGAAAGCTGATGGCATCCCCTGAAGCGTCGATAATAAACGAGATGACATCAGTCTCTACCGTGAAATCAATAAATATCAAATCGCACGTGAAGCTGCGCCAATTGCGGCGCCAATCGGGACGGTTAATATTTCTGGAGGAAGTGAGAGAGAGAGAGAGAGAGAGAGAGAGAGAGAGAGAGAGAGAGAGAGAGAGAGAGAAGGTGGAGCGGAGCGGAGCGAGTTCTATTACTCACGGATGTCGACGGAATTTCATGAGCGTGATTTTTGATGCCACCGGATTTTCGAATACGCGCGAATTATTCAACCTCGTAATCGAGATTCCCGGCAGTCGTTATAGATTTGTCGTGCCTTTTATGAAAATTCACACGAATTTCCGGCGATAGCGCGAAGAGTATATTAGGTCGTTCCGACGTTATAAAACGCTATAAAGCATGCTTTAAATGATGCATATTGCGTAATGGTACATGATCCATTTTTGCACGTATTAATTTTTAGACACAGATTTTTATTTCAGTTTTTCAATTTTTAAAAATCACACGAGCGATATAAAAACCGTAAAATATCTGCTATCTTATATTTAAATTCTATTTTAGATTTATTTGATTCCCGCACGTTTATCTCTTTCTAAATGTTAAATTATTCACTAAATTTTATCTCATATGTGATTTATCTCTAAATTTATACGTATAATCGTCCTAAATTTTACTTTATTTTTATTTCTTTCCCATTATTTAATCTTTCTGAATTTAATTCGGACGTTTATCTCTCTCAAATCGAATCGTCGAAAATTTTATCGTGTGTCAGCTCTCGACGGACCATGCAAGACCCGAAGATTGAAACGCCGCGCGGAAGGGTTAACCGGTGCTTACGGCGGCGGTTTGCGAACCAACGCGGCGCGGCGGCGGCGGCGGTGCATTTCGCGAAGTTTCGCGATGCTCGCTCGCTCCCGCTCGAGTCGTCGGATGCTACATGACTCCGAGAGATGCCGGGCCGAGATAGATTATCGTCGTGATTAGATCTTAATTCGATTCATTTGTCTAAGTCTCGCCGACGCCACGGCGCCGAGAGCGAGAGCGCGGGAGAAGGTGAAGGCGAGAGAGAGCGAGAGCGAGCGAGAGGGAGAGAGTTCTGATTCACGAAGTTCGGCGTCTGATACATTCCGTGCGGTGTATTAAGCAAATTCCCCGTCATTACAGCGATTCCGCTGCCGCTGTAAACCGTGGGCCGCGCGCGTGGCGTAAAACGCTAATAACGGACCTGTTGATTTCGAATCATCTATTTTCGCCGGCTTTGTTAGACCCCTCTCTTTCTCTCCGGCCGCGGCGACGGGAGGGAGGAATGCATTTCGCGACCCCGCCGAAAATGACCCCTCCCCCTTCGCAAAATTATGCGCGGTTGTGCGCGTGCAATTTTCTTTATCGCGTGTACCAACTTCGGGGACGGTGGTGACTTAGCGGCGTTTTTACCGCGTGGTTCCCTCCCGCTTTATACGCGATACAAAATACGTAAAAATATAGCCACAAGTCCGGGATCGTATGTAATGTGAAGTGTATAAATTATACCAGGTTGTCTCCGATACACTTATCTAGAAACTTTTACAGCAGCAATGTAAGATATCTACTTGACGGTGTCGTAAAAAAAAGTTCCAAATGGCGATTTATCTTATTTCATCGTTATTTTACGCCCGACGAAACGAGAAATTACATTTAATTTCCTATTCTCCTGGGAGATTTTCCCAACTTCGTCGTTCCTCGACTTTTCCTTTTACCGCTCGCGCGCTTAATAACAGCACGCTCGCCGACACCATCGATAATACAAATAATTCACGCGGCGCACCCTCGCGGCTGCGCGCGCGGGCGGCGATTAACAAAAAGCGCATTACAAATTAAAATCGCCGCAACAACGCTCTCGGCGCGGGCGGAGAGGAAGTCTAACCAACCGAGGCACGTCTCTCGTGTACGGCACCGGGAGAGATCGGCTTTTCTTGCGCTCGCGATCCTCCTCGGGGAAGATCGCCTAGGCGTCTTCGGGGACGCGCGCGCCTCCGCGCTCCCCGCCGCCTCGATAAGAAGCTCCCCGGCGTCGTAACACGGAAATTACTGCAACAATAACTCTCGGTACCATAAAACATCGTCGCAGGCGCCTGGCTCGCTATCTCGCGCACGGTTACCCGACGAGACCCGAAACCCGTTCCATTACCCCTCTCGAGCCCCGCCGTGCCCCTCCGGGTAAGGGCACCACCCCCGTGACTCGCCATCCACGTGGGCGACCCGGACTTAATGTCTCTCTTTCTCTCTCTCTCTCTCTCTATCTCTCTCTCTCTCTCTCTCTCTCTCTCTCTCTCTCTCTGTCTCTCCCGATGATATCGATCCCGGTAGCGGCTAGCGAGCGGAGACACGCGCTGCGATCTACAGCGCGTCGTTTATTACTATTATATTAAACGTGTCCTTTCCACGGTCCCCTATGGCGGGTACAGTCCCGCGTGACCGTGCGACTGCGTGAGCTGAATGGCAGCAGGTCGAGAAAGGAGCGGCGAGAGAGATGGAGAGATAGAGAGTTAGCTTCTGTCTCACTCTCGAGAGACTTATGGTGGTTTCCTATCCCCTCGGCATCTCCGCACCAGCCATCGATTCGCCACCATCGTGTCGAGCCCCCGTGCACGACCGGGGTGTCTCCAGCCGACCGCACTTCCGTTAACGACAGATAGCGAACGAGTGGATGAGGCGTGTGCGCGGCGTCGTTCGAGGAAATGTCGAGGGTCCAATAATTCCTTCGAGGAGGAGCGCGGGCGAGATTAACCGCTGATAAGGTATCCCGGTATATCCACGCTATATCGAGGAGTAAGCGATATCGGGAAGGAAAAATCTGGGAAAACTTTGAAGAATTTTCCACATTAAAAGATTCTTTAAAAAACATTCTATATATGTATATACATTATACTCATTAAACGAGCATGTTTTTCTATCGATTGGAGATGTCGAGCTTTAATATCCTTCCGTCTGAAATGACTCCGATCGAGTCCCCCTCGATACCTTCGCGAACGAATACCCTCCGCCCTACGAATTACGGAGGCAGTCACCGGGGAGAAAGCAAGAAGTATTCTTCGCGGGAGAAGGAAGTACGCTCGGTCGAAGCCACCCCGTTATACTATCTCATCTCCGCTATCTCCCGCGCGCGTACGCTACGTCGAGCACACGTCCGCGTTCTCCTTTCCTTCACCCCCTACTCGCACTCCCGTTACACCCGTCCCCGGGGGTACCCTCTCTGCGCTCTCCGCTAACAACAATGCCCTTTTGCCATCGAGCTGCGACCCTTTAACCCGACACACGACACCGTTTGCCCTCGTCGCGACGCGTCGCGACGCGCGACCCGCGGTTAGCCGACGCAGTCGGCAGATAACCGGCTTCAGGGGATAGTTTTCTGCGACGAGCCGGTGTACGATTTCCGTAAAGCAATACCCCGAGGGGGGTGAAATTAAGCTACCAAGGGACGACCCCGCGACCAACGACACGACACCTGCGACTCGCTTTCCTGCCTTTTCCTTTCTTTCAATCGAATTATACCCCGCGAATCGGAACTATACTCGGGACACAAGGTTTCGGTATCGAATGGCTCGAGAAGAATCCCGATTTCGGTCGTATACCGCGCGCGATGTTCCACGTATCCCCTTCGTAATCGAGATTATTCGGGCGATTCGGTGGAATTCGGAGGATTCAAAATGATGATCGGGATTGCGGTCGCGATGTGAACGAGGCCCAACTCCCTCGACAGGTATAATGTTAGATTTAAAATATTTATAATGAGAGCAAATTATGTATCTATATACCTTATTGTTAGAGGTAAAAATCGTATCTCTATTATTAGAAATTTAGATAAAACAGGTTTTCAAGTTTATTTCTATGAAAATTTCCAACACGACATTTTCTAAACATTATATCTTAAGATCTAGTAATAATGGACATAAGATCCTTTAGCATTATATAATGTGTATTCTTGGTCTATTGGAAAATGTATTAACTCTAATTTTAACAAAAACTGGAGATTCTTTGCCTTCAAGGTACAGATATAAGCTGTTTTATAATACAATCAGAGAGCATGTTTGTTACGCTACATTGTTTTTTTTTTTAATAGATTCAGTAAGCGTTTTATAACAGATTTGGAGTAAAAAAATATTTCCGAATGATCTAAACTCTCGTTCGGCGTGAAGAGATAATTTCTGCACAATCTACCGCTTTTAATCTTCCGTTTTCACGCCGTTTTCACGTTACCGTGCGCAACAAAGGCGACGCCGTTGAAAAAGCTGTGTTACTTTAAACTCGCTATTGTAAAGACTCGGAATTGACTTTCAGCGATTCGGAATAAAATGGAGGGAACGAGGCGACAGAGCAACAAGCGAAGATTCTCTTTCTCTCTCTTTCATTCATATTATCGAATAAATCTTCAATACTCTCCCCCGTCATCTCTCCGCGGCCCACCCGCCTCCCCCCTCCCCCCGCTCACCCCCGCGTCCCTTTTTGCATTGTTCTTCAACGCGCAGCTACAGATATGGATATTGGGAGCTTATTGCAAAAGAATGATGAACTTTTAATCAATCGCAAGCGGAACAGTCGGCAAACTTTTCGCATTTACATTTATTTTTCATTATATTTGTGCATCTTGACGTAGTTTCATCGTTTTTCTCTGATAAATACAGGCGCAGCGGAGCTTAAAGAGAATTTCAAGTGGACGTGAATTCTTAGTCGAGGAAAAAGCTGATTGTAGTACAGCGTTTAAATCGCGTATCTGAGATGAGATACGTACCTCAAACTTTTACGTTCTTACGATTTCTTACATTCATAATGAATCGACTAGGACGTGAAATATCTCGGCCTATTTTTTTTTAATTGCTCGATTGCTCAATTATTACTCGCGATCAGCCTCGGAAAGAACTTGATAGAACATTATCTTTCCTAACGTATCTTTAATTTTATCCGTTAAATATATGACGAGCACGTAATTAAAGCTTAAGTATCGTAAAATTATCGTCAGTTTAATCGAGACGAGAAATCCGCGCGCGCGCGAAATGAAATGAAAAATTCTTCGTGAATTATTCGACATTCCGAATTATTCGAACAATTCATGAATGACGGGCATCGCGATAATTCCTAGAACAATGTATCTCCGAGGGCCGGGAATATCCGAAGGACGGAGGGGCGGGAGAGAGAGCGAGAGCTCGCGAGTCGGATTATCGAATCGCGGGATCTCCGCGCTATCTGTCACTATCGCGAGAAAAATGGGCGATAGCGCGCTCCGAAAATTCCCGCTTGTATCGCACGACGGCAGATAAGCAAAACAAACGTCGCCGAACGGTGTCTCGGCAATAATGGAATAACGATAGCGTAGAGCAGGCTGCCCTGGCTGCCTAACTGGCTGGCTGGCTGGCTGGCTGGCTGGCTGCACCCGTTCGAAAGGAATTCGTGCGCGAGTACGATCTCCATCATCACCGGGCTAGGAAATTAAAAGGTTATCCGTAGAACGAACGGTTATTTCCACGGCATGGGGCGCGCGTTCACTTCGGAAGCCGCGATTGAAAATTCCGTGTCGGGGAACGGTAAATCGTCGAGTTAACTACATCGGCTGCCCTTCGACACGCTCACCCTATCTCTCCCGCTCTCTTTGTCCTTCCTTTCCCTCTTTCCGCCCTCCATTCGCCGAATGTCCGCCCGGATTGCGAGCG
>JASTWK010001793.1:0-24552 GCA_030770225.1 Temnothorax unifasciatus | reverse complement strand
AAATATGCCAAATACTTGCTACAAATTTTGGTTTCAAAAATGGTACAAATTTGCATCAAAATTTGTTTTATCAAATGTTGTCGACAAACATGCTAGCAAATACGTAGCAAAACATGCGTACACAATTGACGCCAAATTGATACCAAATATCGAGCAAAACTTAGTAGTACCTGATAACAAATTGGCATCAAAATTGCCGCTAAAATTAGTGACAAAAACCTAACGCCAAATTAATGCCAAATATTGAGCAAATTTGGTGACAAAGCTTGAGAAACAAATTGACGCCAAATACCGAGAAAAGCTTAGCAACTACCTGATAACAAATTAGCACCAAATTGCTGTTAAAGTTTGTTGACTAAACCTAACGCCAAATTGATGCCAAATATTAATCAAATTTTGGTAAAAAACTTAAGAACAAATTGACGCCAAATACCAAGCTATGTTTAGGGACAATATTAACTGCAAATTGGTGCCAAATACAGAGCAAATCGTGATAACACTGCCTAACAATAAATTATCAGCAAAAAACAGCAAATCTTGTAGTTATTTAACCATTATAAATAACAAAATACTTTTTGAAAAATATTTTTTTAAAAGGCATATTAAATAAATAAATTTTATTAATTTAAAATAAATCATTTTATACATATATTAAAAATCTTTACATTTATGGCATATATTATTATAAAATATAATATAAAGTAAATAAAATGATTAATTACAAAGATGTTACTAAAAATGTTACAAATATTGCAATAAATGCAAAAATGATATGTAGAGTTTTCGACTGGAGCGAGGTTAATCCAACTCAGGTTATTTTCTTCAATGATTGAAACAATCACAGTTATTCTTCTAAAGAATGGAATAACCGTGATTGGTCAGTTATAAAAGAAAAGAAATGGGTTAACCCTGCTTCAGTCGAAAACGGCAATAGTCTCTTCAGTCTTATATGACAAATTTTATGTGGATATTCTTTCCATCTGATCTATACAAAAAGCAAGCACAATCTTTTTCTTCTAGCTCTTATAGAGAAAACAGCACATTGACTACGTTTACATAACACCGTTACCCAATCAGCAGACAATGTTTTTAAATGTGTTTTTAATATTTATTTTTTATTAATTATAATTGTGTACAATTCATTGTAAAATAATAATATTTATTTTAAAAAGTATTTATTTAATGTTTATTAAATATTTATTTTACATTATTTATTTGGAGTAATATTTAGAAAAAATATTTATTAAACTTTATTTAATATTGTTTTACATTAGTAAGTTATTGCAATAATAAGTTAAAAAATCATTTATTTAACATTTATTCGACATTAATTTAATATTTATTTTATATTAATTATTTATTTGCAATAATAATTTAAAAAAACATTTATTTAATATTATTCGACATTAATTAACATTTAGTTACATTAATTATTATTTGCAATAATGATTTTTAAAAACGTTTATTTAATAACATTTATTCGATATTATTTAATATTTATTTTACATTAACTATTTATTTGCCATAATGATTTGAAAAAACATTTATTTAACATTTATTTGACATTATTTTAATATTTATTTTACATTAATTATTTATTTACTGTATAATTTGAAAAAAAACGTTTATGAACGTTTATTCGAAATTAATTTAATATTCATTTTACATTAATTATTTATTTGCAATAATGATTGAAACCACGTTTGTTTAACATTATTCGACAGTAATGTAATATTTATTTTACATTAATTATTTATTTGCAATAGTGACTTAAAGAAACATTTACTTAACATGTGTTCAGATATTGCGTTCGAATTCCTTCGCGTTTTGCAAACGCCCGATCGTTTATTCAGATGGCGCGACGCGCGACTCTCAAAGCGCCCCACCTCCTTTCTCGCTCTCGTTCAGTGTCATGGCCGCACTTGCTGCGTTTCTTCGGACGAGACAAGACGTTTTCCTTTTTTCGTAACTGATTAAGCTAAGCGGCACGTATCTGGAGACCAACCAAGCGAGATTCGACTTGCCAGGGAGAGCTCACCGCCAGGAAAAGGAGAGCTGCGGCAGCCCCCCGCGTCCGAGAGGGGGATTGAAGTGTTGAGTCCGTACAGCGAGCAGGGCCCATTCGATATTCTCATTTGGGACGCCATATTGGAAGAACGACATTAGTAGTACAAGGGCTCTGCAAGGTTAATTCTCGTCTTGAAATCTTGGAATTGCTCTCATTCTTGCGGCTCTGGGTTTATATTCTAGCCTGTGTTATTCTTTGACAGATGTACCGCCCTAGTCAAACTCCCCGCCTGCAGTGTCCTCGAATCGGATCACGCGGGAGTAGTATTAACGGCGATTGCCGCGAGGCCTCACGCCACTCTGACACGCTTGGCTCTAGAACACCGTGACCGCCGGGGCACGAAGCCTCGGGGCACGCGCTCCGCCTACCGAGTAAGTAAGGAGGAAACGATGATTGATCTCGTAGACAAATGCAGAAGCCCCCTTTCTTTTCTTTCTTTTTCTTTCTTTTTTTTTCTTTTCTTTTCGTTCACCTTGATTTTAATCAGTAATCCAGACTCCGTGTCTGTCCTGTAAGTCGATTACGTTCCGTTCGTTCTATCGATCTGCAGGACAGATACTTGTTTGACAGATTGTTTTGTTTGATTGCACTTCACTAATGTAAAATGCGGTTTCATTTATACTTAATTTTGTCACTAATATATTTTACTTTTGTTTTTGTCGTACGCTACATATACTAAAGTCGCGGTTTAATGCCTAATCAAAAGAACGCTCTTTCTTACGCTCACGAACCTAAGAGTTTTAGACAACAGAGTGCTGTGTTTGCCATTATGTTATAAACCACACTATTTAAATTTTTAATATTTCTTCGAATATATTCTATATTAATTATTTCACTATGAGAGCGACGTTTATTATTTTTCTTTTGTCGAGCTGCTCTACGAAAGCGTTTCGTGGAAATTTCCGATCACGTATCTATGGTAAAAGGATACGTTATTATATATATATGTGTTATAATTATCGTCGATTGAAGATGGAGAATTCACATACACATCACTTGCACACAGTATATATCAGAAAATATATATAATATATATATATATATATATATATAATATATATATATATATATATTGCATCAAACAATTCCGTTAAAAGCTAAGTTCCGTTAATACCGCAATTCTTCATAATCAAAAGAATCTGTACGTTTCTCATTATTTCTAACTTTTTTATCATTCTGAACTTCCTCACCATTCTGAATTTCTATAAACGTGATCATTTTGAGTACTTTAACATTTTGCTTTCGAGCAATAACGATAATTATAAAGATCTTTTAACATTAACAGACATACACAACAATAAGAGACTCTTCAGAACGACGATGATAACGACAAAACCAATAATATTGATGATTATAATGAAATATAAGTATCAAATTTAAAGAATATAAATATGTAACATTTTTAGTTTTGGGATATTCGTTTATAACTCTTTAATATTTTTGTTGGAGATTAGTGTTCAACACCGTTCAATTAGCGCAATGCGTGGCAATCACTGAGACTTTCGGTCTTGACTGGAGCGTCTGGCCCCAATGGAAAACGGATACGAGCGATGTCAGTTGAACTCGATACGCTGCGGGAAAATTCGTTTTGTTACCTCAGGAAATATTTATCGAGATGAAAGTTCTAGACTTACATGTCGCTCAATTACCCATCCTTGCTGAGCTGGTATTTTCGTGATTAGAGCAACAGGTATGGGCCCATCCCATTAATGCCGTAATAGAGCTCGCAGGAGAAACGCGAAAATTGCACGAGGGAGCGTGAGCGGTTTTCCGTGGCGCACGCGGTCGGTGAAGGCGGGCCATTTTTTCCGCAAAGAGTCGTGGCAACGTGGCACGTGGCAGAGTTTTCTGAAACCGTACATCAGAAAACGAGGCGAAAATGTCGGACGATCTCGCGAGAAATGTGAGGAGGACTCGACGGTACGAATTTTCAAGGGTGGAAATTCCACGTTCATCTGTGCTGGAGGCAACAGAATCTTCGACGTAGTGGATGGCACGAGGGTCAAACCGGAAAATGCCGACGGGGCAAAACGCAGCAATAACGAGAGCCTGAAACAAGGATAATGCGAAAGCAAAAATTATCGCGGCATCTCTAGAGAGCGCTCAGCTGGACTGCGTGATCATGTGCACACACCGCGAGATGTGGGTGAAGCTGGTCAAGTGCATGAACAGAAGTCGGAGACCAACAAGCTGATTCTCACGAAGCGATTTCAACGAGTATAAGATGAGTCCGACAGATTCGGTCGTGCAACACGTAACGAAGGTGCAAAATATGGCGCGGAACTCAGTGATGTCGTTGAGGCAGTGTCCGATCTGACTGTAATGGCGAAGATCCTCGCCAGTCTAACACCAAGTACAGCACACTCATACGGCGGGGACATTGTGGATCCCGCGCGACAGACCGTAAGACAACCTGTTAGAGAGGTTATTTCGTGAAGAATTCGGCTGAACGTAAAAGTTGTGTGAATAGCAGCGACGAGAAACGCGCAGAAGAGGGAACCGGATAGGTAAAATATGTTGGTTCTACCCGGGAGCTCCGAGGGGGGTGAGGGGCGGGGGAAAACCGCGGGGGATACCGGGGGAGGGGGGGGGGAACCGCGGGGGGGGGGAAGGGGGATACCGCGGGGGAGGGGGAGGGGGATACCGCGGGGGAGGGGGGGGATACCGCGGGGAGGGGAGGGGGGATACCGCGGGGGGAGGGGGGGGGGGTATCATGCGTCGCGGGGGAGGGGGAGGGGGAGGGGGAGGGGGGTACCGCGTTTCATGCGTCGCGGGGGAGGGGGAGGGGGTACCGCGTTTTCATGCGTCGCGGGGGCGGGGGGGGGAGGGGGGTACCGCGTTTTTGCGTCGCGGGGGCGGGGGAGGGGGGTACCGCGTTTTCATGCGTCGCGGGGGCGGGGTCCGCGTTTTCATGCGTCGCGGGGGCGGGGTACGCGTTTTCATGCGTCGCGGGGGCGGGGGACCGCGTTTTCCGGCGCCGCGGGGTGAGGGGGCCGCGTTTTTCGCCGCGCCGCAGGGGTGACCGCGTTTTTCAGCCAGCGCGCGGGCGAGGGGCGACCGCGGCAACGGCCGCGGCGGTCCGCGTGACGTCACCCCGCTCGCGTTCCCGGCCCCGTTCGCGCTCCCGGTTCCGGTACCGTATATATAAAATTTGCTTACCAAAATTTGCTAACCCAGAACATTTGGCATGAAAGTTCCATGCGGTTTGTTTATTCCTTCTCTCTGTCTGGGAGCGATAATGGGTCGTATTGTCGGAATAGGAGGCTGAAGCACCAATCATCAAAGGGTTTTTTTGCGTGTTAAAACACTCCACAAAATAATACCCCAACTAAATACATGCACCTTCTCTGTATACCGAGATCCCTCAACACTTCTGGTGCCATCCACGCGGCCGAGCCTTTATTATTAGTCATATATGTATTTAAGTCACAGGCTGTGCCGAAGTCACAGATTTTAAGCATCTGTCCACCCATAAACTAACAACAGATTGGGTGGCTTACAGTACTATATACACTATATACACACAAATGTTCAAATTTAAATGTCTCTCACAAGGAAGCTTGTGCATACTGAGCACAAATTGCTCAGCATGATTTGGTGTAACGGGTCTCCACATGAAGAACAAAAGAGACCGTTCATCAATATGTATGGCCTGGTCTCATGTTTATGATGTGCACGTAGCATCGAAATAGTCCACTTAGTCTGATGATGCATGGCGCACAAAACTCATATGTCCAGGCGTAAAATAATAATACGTGCAACACATTTTCGTCAACGGATTCAATGTATTTATTTCAGCCTGATTCAATACACGAAAAATTTCTTGTGGAGCATCTTCAGGCATGTCACTATCATAACATGAGTCTTCCGATAATCTCGCATCATCATCATCATCATCATCATGGTCAACGTCCATTTCTAGTTCTTCAATCACTTCCACTTCTTCTTGTTCATTGAATTCAACTTCCATTTCTTCCTCGTTTGCTACAACTACCACTTCATGTCCTTCAAACAATTCCTCGAAATCCATTTTATTATATACACTGACCGCGCTGTTATACTCAAGTACTCGTCGCTAATAAAACGATAAAACCGCGCTGTTGGACTCACGACAGTCAACTCTCGACTACTGAGCGTACCTTCAAATTCATCCTTCTACATCTCGCTATTGTCACATCTTTTGTTTGGTTTTGTTTATCATATCTCATTTCATTGTGATCTCAGCATCCGTACGGATGCGCCTTCCGAAAAATCTACGATGTGCAGTTTTGCACGTGTCCTGCGATGAAGGCACCGCGAGACACGTATGTTAACGAAAACAATAACGTGACTTTCGGTCATTTGATTTGGATAACTGCTATCAAACATCTTTAAAACATATTTAAAAACAGCTATTAAACAGCTATCGAACAGCTAAAACACCCTTTAAAAACAGCTATTAACAGCTATCAAACAGCTATCAACAGCTAAAACACCTTTAAAAACAGTTATTAAACAGATATTAAACAGCTAAAACAGCTTTTGAACAGCTAAAACACCTTTAAAAACAGCTATTAAACAGTTTTTGAACAGCTAAAACAGCTTTTGAACAACTAAAACATCTATATTATACTATGTGGGAAAAGGAAATAAAACAGCTATATGTGTATACATCTATAGTTTATTTAAAAAAAAAAAAATCATACATATTTCTGGTGTCGCGACCACCAGTTAGATATTTTTAATACATTTTGTAATGCGCAATTCTTAACATGTTTTTCACATCTTATAGTATTAGTAACATCTAGATTATTTAAAGATTCGATATTTTCATAATCCGCATCCAAAGTCTCAATGTTTAGACTTTTTCTCGCTTTATTCTCAAGTAGATCCACCAGCCATTCTCGTTTCTGACATCCCTTAACGTACACAAGAGTCGACGTCTCGTCACCCTCTCCAAGCACGGCCGATGTAATTAGATGTTTCGCCATGCTGTACGGTACGTTTCCATCCTCCCATCGTAGTCCATGGTGATTTGCAATCAACCAGGAAGCGCACGACTTGTCGGATTGCATGAGGAGACTCCATGGCATGGGACATGTAAAAATGTAATGCGCCAAAACGGCCCCGTTTCTCAGAACCGCCACCTCCTTTACGACAAATTTCATCCCGACGGTGAATCCTTGCAGATCGACAAACGTTGGTACGATCATGACGAAACGACGGAGCAATCTGTAGCTTATCGTGGTACATCAGTGCCTCTTATATTGCAATATCCGCTGATATTGCAATTACATGATTTTGCGCACTACGTTCGACAACGGACAGTATTCGATTACGCGATCATGTAAGACGAGACAATAGGCGGTAGTATTTGCCGGTACATTCTCTTTACAGTCAAATTCTATTCGCACATCCACGGTGGCGCTCTTGACAGATTCGTTTTGTCGCGAGCAATCAATGACAACAAAAGGTCCTTTTGTCAGGAATGTAACCACGGTGCAAAGCGTATCGAAGCAGTCGTATCCGTAATAAGTTTTACGAAAACGCGCATACATATCGAAAAGGACGGCGTATCGATTTTTGCCAAAATCCAGATTCAAGTCATCGTACGGATAAAATTCAGAGTTTAGATAAAGTTTCACGTTGGTCAAGTTACAGTCATCGAATACGCTAACATCTTGCGACATGATATTCTTGCGTCCGGTCTGCAGCGCAAAGATAACGTACCGCGGCTTCTCCAGCTGAGTCGCCGTTTTAACGGCCCACGAATGCTTGGTCGTGCTCTGTAACATAGGGTACTCATACAGATCCCACGAACGGAAACTAACACTAAGATATCGCCCGCTTTCTAAGGCCCGTAGCATGGATAGCTTATTGATCTCGTTTAATGTGACGTGAGGCATTCGCCACTGTACTTTAAACAATTCAATTTCCGGCTCCGTCGCAGGATTTCCCACAATGCAATTGTTATCGCTGCGCGCTCGTATCAAAATTAATTCGTGACGAGCGTTAACAACCACGCGTTTGTAATCCTCGCAAAAGCCCAACAATGTGTTGAGCGGTACGCAATAGTTGAAATATCCCTCCGGGTGAGAAATGTCCCATCCGGCATTTTGCATAATTTTTGCTTTGTCATTTGTAAACGATACATAGTTCTTGATGGTACTGGTTATTCCAACGTTTCTGTTGCGATCAATCTCCACGCCATTGAGCTCGTATCGAATTTCGTCAAACATGAACGCCACGCAATTATTCGCAAGCGTTGTCTCAGACGCGTCATTTTTTTTCTTTATCGTCAATCTTCCTTCAACGTAGAGAAAGCTCTCGCACGGCAACGTGTATAAATCCTGCTGTTGTATGGGTATTCTTATCTCATCGTTATGTCCAAACGTTGTGTTGGCGTACGGATTGTACGTGTGTGTCTCAATCTTGACGACGCTGTCGTCAAAGATCGGTTCACCTCCAATGTTTAAGATATTAGCCATTTCGTACGGCGAAACCCAATGATTTCAAAAATTCAACGTTCGACGCGGTGAGTTTCTTCTTTGGCGATCGGATTGTCTCTCTAATTTTGTTTCTCGTCTGTTGCACCTGCTCAGCTTCGTTCAGTACGAGCATCTCACGTTATCGCTGTCGTCTTCGTACATGCAGTCTAACGGTAATCTCCTCTCCACGAAAATCAATCAATCGACCGTCCTGATCCACGACGCGAAGCGTCAAGTCCGAAATGCTCCGTACGATGATCGGAAGGTAAATGATCTGTGCCGGCGTTTCCGATATCTTATATCCAGGAGGCACACTCGGTGAAAACTCGTGTATCGTGTGCACGTGCTTGTCGTTGCTGTACGCACCCGCGGTCACGTTACACTCTATGCGAATAATGTTTACGTTTATGATATTTATCGGAACATCCGATTCGTGCCACTGTCGCGACTCCAGCACGCGATTCGCCGAAAATCCTAGCAGCGATCCAATGTTGTTCGGTTTGGTGAAATTTATCCGATAAGCGCACTTGATCTCACTCTTCATCGTATTGTTATTAGCCCGAATAACAATCAATGGGCGCGGTTCATCTTCGTTTGTCGAGACAATATTGGATTGGTTCCATAAAAGAGCGCGTTTCAGATACATGTCTATATCACGCAGTTCGTACGATCCTTCGGGAATGGTAATCTCCATGTTGTCGTCATCGTCATCGTCATAGTAGAATTTATTGTTCGACGAATTTACATTCGGTATCGTGTTATAGGTTTCAAAATCTGTCAGACCGAGCTCGTAATCGCCATCGCTCAAATCCACGGCGGGAAAGTAGCTCACCGCGAGGATGCTGCTCTTGCCGGTGAGCGTAAATGTCAGTGACATGTTTGAACGAATACTGAGATTAAACATCGTAACGCCGGTCTTTAAATTGATTGTCAACCGACTGTAGAAAGCGCAGACACAGTTGTCCGCAATTGCTCTGATCGTATCGCTGAAAAGGCGTGCGATTGTACTCTATCTTCGTCACGCTCGGTTCGAAATATCGCACCAATTCTTTCGGCGGTCGAAGATTGCCGAAACTGTCGAAATATATGGCACGATCTCCTCTCTTCGCGTACGCCACCCAGTGAGTACCGGGTCCCTCGGCATTATCCAAATTCACGATACCGCTTTCGTTTCGACGTATACCGCCGATCGGTAACGAGTCGCGCATGAAAATACCTCTAAAATATGGAATGCGCATACGTTTTGCAAGTTGTTGCAATTGCACGTTGGTAGTTACACCCTTGGGGATTTTTAGAGTCTCTTCGACGTTTTTTTTTTTCTCGAGACTCCCCGTCCGCGTTTGTACGGAGCGAGATAAAGTCCGTGACCTTCCATGGCGCGATTGTGACGTTGCATCTCTTCCAGCTGACGTCGCGCGGCTTTGTTATCGTTCACGGCCTTTGCGACTCCCGCCGCTCCACCGACCAACGAACCGAGAACCCCCAACAACGGCAGGATCGGTAGGATACCGCCGCGTTTCGCTACCGGAAGTATTCGCTTGTTCTTCTTCTTTTTCTTTGTTTTCAAACCCATACCGAGTTTCGTTTTAGCCTTCATGGCCGCCCAGACAGCTGTAGCTGCAGCTCTCTCTCCGAGAGTCGAATCGTTCGCGGTGACACGTTTTCGCGCTTTCGCGGCGAGTATATTGTCTGCCACGTGTCGTTCTGCGAGATCGTTGCTACGCGAGTAGGCTATGTCGTGCTCGCGGCACGCTGCGTCCAATGGATTGATACCCCGATCACCTCTTGCCAATCGTGTTTCTAAATGAGTTCCCGGACCGCAAAATTGATAGCCGGGGATATGTAATTCGATCGGAAGCGCATTTATCGCGCGATTCAGCAGGCCTCGACCTATCTTCGGCGGCATTCGCCGCAGTTTTTTATCAACGGTGGCGGACCGTCGATGTGCGTTTGCTGACTCGGCAAATTATAATGTTTTAAACAGCGACGATATTGCTGAACTTCCGAATCTGCCTTGATATGTTCGGGAAGCTTATCCCACAAGTAATCTATGTAATTATAAAACTGTCGTAGTAGAATGACCTTTGGTATATACTTCAACTGCTCGGCGGTTAAATCGTAAATATCGCTGTTATCCGACACGAGCAAAAACATTTTAAAGACTGAGCATCTCAGCTCTACGCGCCTCTATAAATAGGCCAGCTTTCTCGATACTGTTTTTCATTCGTTGTGGAGGGGAGGTAAAATGCGGTTCGTACGACAATCGCGGACGATCAAAGTGACAAACTTTGACGATAGGATACAGTTAACGAAAGAGGTACGCAAACATGGAGACGTGCTACCGATTTCTATACGCTGCATCATCTGCGGTCCGTCGAATTGCGGCAAGACAAACGTCTTGATAAGCTTGCTGGAAAGTCCGCACGGTGTACGTTTCGAGAACGTGTATGTGTACTCGAAATCGTTGCAACAACCAAAATATCGATATTTGGAGAATATACTAACACCGATAGAAGAGATTGGCTACTTTACGTTTTCGAATAACAGTGACGTCATTCCACCGAGCGAGGCGCTCCCGAATTCTATTTTTATCTTTGATGACGTGGCGTGCGACAAGCAGGATACGATAAGAGAATACTTTGCAATGGGCCGGCACGCGCACGTTGACTCCTTCTATCTTTGTCAGACGTATGCAAAGATACCAAAGCATCTTATACGAGACAACGCGAATTTATTGATTCTGTTTAAACAGGATGGTACCAATCTGAAACACATATACAACGATCACGTAAACACAGATATGTCTTACGATGATTTCAGTAAATTGTGTCATACATGTTGGCAACAAAAGTATGGATTTGTGGTGATAGACAAGGACAGCGCGATTTCGAATGGTCGATACAGAAAAGGATTTAACGACTTTGCGATACCGAAACGTGCTTAGTTGTCGCCGACGCATCGATTGAACAACGTTATCGCAACATGGACAGTGGCGAGGAGATTAGAGAGCGCGAGAGGATAGCAAATCAAATTGCAAAAACGAGCAATTCGATTCGCAAAAAGTATCACGCCTTGAAAACGGGTAAAATGGAGGAAGATATCGCGTTGGAGAGACACTTTAAGCCCATCATTGAGCCTCTAAGGCAGATTGCCGAAAACACCGTTGGCAAGGAATCTGATGTGTCAAAGATTGAGAATGAAACGGCGTGGGAAGACGAAGAGCCAAAGCTCAAACGAAAACGACCAAACGCCTCGTTTAACGACTCTGTAATGGCTTCAACTCCGGTTACGTTGAAACGATCGATAAATATGCCATCTAATTTGAGCGAAATATCCAAAATTTTACAACCGCGTAAATCGAAAGATTCATTGAATGAACCGCCGATAACCTCAGCGCCTTCCGTGCAACCCCCAATGGTCAAATCACTCGCAAACGGGGATGTTTTCGAAACCACGGATGACTCACTCGTGACGTCTGTTCGGGAGCAGTTGCAAACATCTGAGGGTCGAGAAATGTTGCGAGATCGCTTGGGTCCATTGAGCCATAAGTATGTCGGGGCAGTTCTCAGTGGCGATCAAGAAAGCGGTATAGACACCGTATACGGCGTTTATTTCAGCAACGATGGAATGATGCTAGGTAATAAACGTTTTGACGTGGACAACGCGGACAACATAATTATCAACGGTATACGATACGCTGGCACACGCGGTCTTTACGAGTTGATCTTTAAGAAACTTCCCGATTACGACATCTACACGGAGGACGACATGCAAACATACAAGAGCATTCTGTTGACGACGAGTGCTCATAAACGCAATTACGATGCTCATGCTCAAATAAATGGCAACAGAGGACCCAAATACACAAATATAATCGCTCCGTTGATTTCGGGTAAAATAGCTGGAAAAGGTATACCGCGTGCCAGTGACATTAAACGGCAACAAGATCGATCATATAATTGCACCGCTGATGTCGGGTAAAAAAGCTGGAAAAGGTATACCGCGTGCCATGACATTAAACGACAACAAGATCGACTATGTTCATTGGGACGATCCCAACGAGCTTGTAGATCGTCTCCGATTGCTCGAAGCTTCGCGCCTTGCCGGTCACACCGGTCACGATAACGAGATCATGTCGATTATCGAGGAACTTCGCGAGGCTGGACTTATTATAAATTAAACCGCGCGTCGGCGAGTCATTCAATCAACATCGAAATGCCGATCAACAAGTTTGGTATATCGCTCGGAAGAGGCGGTGCGGAACCGTACTATCAATGGAGAGGATTAATCAGAAATTACGTGCGCGATAACGCTCTTTGCATGGTCGCCACCGACTTTGATGCAAATTCGCGCAAGATTCGACGGATAGCGCCGCCTGTAGATGATGGCGATGCGGCCAATAAACGTTACGTGCAGCAGAGCGTGCAAATTTTGAAAGATCGGCAGGATGAAATCGAGAGAAAGATGGTTGCATTCCAGAATGACGTGCAAATTACTTTAAACGAACTTCAAAAGATGATTCAAGAAGTAATTATCGCGTATCATCGCGAATAGATAAGAACGTACATCTGATCTCTGCGTCAGTTGCGCGTCATCGTCATGGCTAGTAAGAAGCAATCAACTGAGAAACGGAGGCTGGTGGAAGAATTACACGCTCCTGCGAGAAGAAATTTTTCGCGAAGACGCGTCATAGTGCGCGGATACGATGACCTGTGGCAGGCGGATGTGGTCGAGATGCGCCCATACACGCGATTCAACAGAGGCTATCACTACATACTCACCGTTATCGACGTGCTGAGTAAGCACTGCATGGGCCGTACCGCTCAAGGCCAAGAGCGGAACCGAGGTTACTACGGCGATTGCGAAAATAATTCGAGACAGCGGAAGATGTCCGAAAAATCTGCAGACTGACAAGGGCAAAGAATTTTACAACGCAAACGTGCAGAAACTCTTGAAGAAACATAATATCAATCACTATTCGACCTATTCCGTAATGAAGGCATCGGTCGTCGAACGATTCAATCGCACGCTCAAGAACGACATGTGGAAAATGTTTACGCTCAATGGAAATTACAAATGGATCGACTCGCTGCAGGGTCTCGTATCGGATTACAACGCGCGAAAGCATCGAACTATCGGCATGCGACCTATCGATGTTACCCCCGCGATCGCCGACAAGCTCCTAACAACGGTGTACAGTCACGTAAAGATCGCTGCTCCAGCGCGATTCAAAGTAGGCGACTCGGTACGCGTGAGTAAATTCAAGACAATCTTCGAGAAAGGATACACGCCAAATTGGACCACGGAGGTGTTTAAAATCGTCAAAGTGCAGAAAACTAATCCCGTGACGTATCTGTTGGAAGATTCCTGTGGAAAACCCGTCGCCGGCGGCTTCTACGAATACGAGTTACATCGCGTTGCTAATCCCGACGTGTATCTCGTTGAAAAAGTTTTGCGCAAAAGGGGGGATGAGGTTTATGTAAAGTGGTTAGGATTTGATAATTCACACAATTCGTGGATACACAAGAATAATGTATTGTAAAAAAATTTATTACAATATAAAAACATATACATACAAATGAGTCATTTATTTTCATAAATATCTAAATGTAATTACAATATATATTTAAGGTATTTTATTATGCCCCCATGGCAACGTCTCGGTAGAACCGGGTATAATGAAGCGTTTATCATCGTACGGACTTAGTGCTATTTTCGTTTCGGACATGGTGTACACCTCGTGTTGTTTGGATCTTATGCAAGCCTGCTGTCGCGTCATTTCAATTTCGTCGCGCAGACATCGCGTGTAATCGTCGAACGTTATCGACCTGGCTACGACGTTACTCTTAACACCTTTAGCCTTTTTCGTATCTTTCTTACCGTTTACTCGCAAGGCGTACATCTTTGCTCTAAGCCCGACAAATTCAGTCATTATCGCGCCGTTGTTTTCGTCTTTCATCAAACCCGGAACTTTTTTATTGGCGAGTGGGATACCGTACGCATTATCGACCGCGTAATCGCTAGTGTCAAATCTATTAATGTCGCGCTTCATGGTCTCATACACATCGTCGCACTCGATGTGATAAATGAGACTGTCAGTATCAGTGTACGTGACTTTACACTTTTCGCGATACAACGGTAACATATACTCGTGATGAAATTCATACAAACATGTCTTGGATATATCGAGGATGCACATACCCACATAGATTGGTTTGTCGAACTTCACCTCGAGTTTTCGCATTTCTATCGCTACTAAATTCTCCGAAAAGACGCTTCGGCTATGAAAATTCGGTTTCGCGATCATTGCCTCCGCGCCGTATCTACCCTCCCAATGAGTCACGAGTCGCACGTCAACGTGATTCCGCACATTCTCCATGGTTTTGCCGAACACAGCGTTGTTCATCAATTTGTATAAATTTTTCTCGAAATCATTCTTGGCCAATGTTCTAAATTTCGTATTTAGTTCAATATAATCGCGAAGCCACGGAGATTGCGCGAATTTCAATATGCGGTGAATCTTTGATATACGAAGACCGTGACGAGTACACTGCTGCAGGTTGCGATAATGTATTACATAACGTTTCTTATCGTATAATGTTGCGAGGAGCTTGTTCTGCAGCTTACCAGGTGGTTTATCGCGCGTTGGGCAGAACGGTAGGTCAGTGTGCGCGTCGTGAAGATGTTGCGGATACTCCAAGTCGACTTCGAGAATGTAGCCTATCGAGGAATCCAACGCGATATCCGTAACATTAAAATTGGTTACGTCGTCGACCCATTGAAAATCTGCATATGGCAATGGTTGACACATTGCCCAGCCGTATAAGTTGTTTACGTCAAAATACATCAGATAGGACGAGGGTTTCGTTGGATCGTACGACTGCATGTATTTGTTGTTGGCCAGAGCGTATCTGTTCGAACATTGGCTCAAACCGCCGCGTATACCGCGTTCGATAAACATGACCATGTCAATGTCGGTGAGCAATTCGAAATTGATACGTGTATGCTTCAACATAGCATCCCACGTAAAACCCGGTAGAGTATAATAATAGGCTGGATCGAGTCCATAACTCGCAACGCAGCTATCGCGAAAATTTTCAAAGATATCGGCCAACAGCAAGACATCGGTTTTGAGATATAAATCGCTGTAGTCACCGAGCGTTCGAATGGAGAACCGCTGCCAGACGTTGACGGCGTGCGCGTAATCGTTCTCTGTTACGGTGTCACCTGTCAATGAACTGTAAAACGAGTCGCGCGACGGTAAGCACGAGTCCTCCAACTTTTCGACGCAGTCAATGTACTCGTACGGAAATACGCCTTTTCGTGTCAACAAATCAAAATTTTCTGCGGATAATTTACAAAATTCGCGTTGCAATATTCGCAGTTTATCCTTGCTAAGATAAGATGCCAATTTGTCGAGACTAGCGGTGAGAAACTTGTACGAATCGATAAATCGCAATTTAACGCAAGTTTTCTTATCTTTATCTTCGGTGCTTTTAACGTTTTTCGTAAACGAAATGTATTTCTCTTTTGTAATTGGGAGTAAGTCTACATGTCCTTCGTACGCTGTTGCTATTTCCGTTATAATAAAATGCGCGTCGTAGCCTGATAAATTATGAAAAACTATCGGAATACAATGCGAATCTTTATAATTTAAGTTACAGTTTGAGTGCGCGGGACCTCTGTACTGACCGGTCAGATGACAATGATCGCGTACTCGCGCGTTGTCTGGCTCGTCTGGCTTGAACGGTTTTTCGCACACGTGACAGTGCGTTGCGCTGTTAAACTTTTCCCACTCGTCTCGCGTGAAATCCGCCATGGGCAAATTAGTTGACAAAATTGTCTTTACATTGTGAGCTAAACGTCTTAGCTCCTCGGCGAACCACGCGACGCAATCCTTATCGCGACGAAACCGATACATTGATAACGAGTCGTCGTACGAGCAACGCACGTAGTACCCTATGCTAAACACGCGATGATGTTGATACGTGTACCTGGACGTTTCCGAATCCGCTTCCATCTTCTCCAGGGTACATTCCAGGTCGGCGTATACGATAAACGGAACTCGTTCCTTCCTGTTGTGATTCTTAAAGGCCAACCACTTGTCGTTATCGCTCGGTAACTTGATCGCGCAGTCGTTCATCTCCAGACAGTCGACGGTGTGGGCTTCCAATTTCTCGCTCGTGTAGAAATAGTGTAAACATCTGTAAATAATGAAATTTTTTAATATATTTTTTAAGTAAGATTTATTTTTTATTAATTATTAGGACTGTATACTCACCGATCGCAATAGTATTTCCTGTGCTCAAGAATATTTTTTGCTCAGTTGCGAGCTCACGAGACGGGATAGATTCTTGATCCATGCAAAATGTCCCACGTTGTTGTCATGCACGTACAGCAGATTTACATGCCTGTTCATCTTTCTGTCGGTGAGCCGTATTGGCACGATAGCAAGTTCCTCGTTTTTTTTCTTGGTGCCGTACACGTTGATGGAGATGTCGTTGTAATTTTCAAAAATTTTAATTTGATCCAACGTCATTGGAAACTTAATGTTTGTAAGATTTAGCACCGACGTGTAATGAGGATACGACGATTCCCGTTCTGCATTTCTTTGGGCTGGATGCAGAGCAGCCGTCACTGACCATGCGAAACATGCATTGTCCATTGATCGCACGTTTATCACCGCTTTCTTCTTTTTAATTTCTAGCGGTATTTCCACAAAACATCCAGCGTGCAATGGATTGTACTTGTTTACGTTAACTGTCAAATTAAGTATACGCGACAACGCCCATCCGCTATCACGTTCCTGGAATTCCTCCAGCGATGCCAGGGTAGGCTCGATGACGCGTCGCTTGTACCACTCAAGCAGATCGGACTCACGGAAGAGTTCACTGTTTCTCGTAGCGATACTTTTATTCGCGCGTTTGTCACCCGCAACAAATTCACCATTAAACATTGTGTTTATCTTTACATTGTCGTGTCGTTGCATGACGTTCCGCACACGATCGAGTACAATGTCTCTCGCATCTTTGAGAAATTGACGTGGGTCGATGTGTTTCGAATTTATCACCGCACCGGTCAGTATACGACTTTCAAAAGCCGTATCTATCTCGCGCCATCTGAGTCCTGTCACACTCGCACTGTATCCGGCACCCACATGCACGAAACGTTGACGTACCGAGTCTTTCAGACCTTCGAGTCGTGCGATACAAGCAATCAACGACTGTTTGAGACCGATCGATAATCGTGGCCGTTTAATTCGGCTTTGTTCTTCCAACGATTCGATAAACTCGTCGCATCGTTGCTCCCACGCGGTAAATTCTTCCCACGAATTTAAAAGGGCGGATTGCTCCAACAACTCTTGCTCCATGTTATTGCACGATCTTCTTTCTTACACAATTGTACTCACGACTTCCAATTCTCGACTACTGAGCGTATTGCCCAGATTCGTCAATTTATATTCTACTAATGATGCATTGTTTGCTAGCATATTTAATTTCATCTCAGCAGCCGTACATCGGCGCTATTTGCAAAATTTGCAGTTTTGCACGTGTTCGATGAAATCATCGCGAGACACGTATGTTCTTGATATCAATAATGTACCATTGACCTATGCGAAATTGCAAAATTTGCAGTTTTGCACGTGTTCGATGAAATCATGTCGCGACATGTTCTTGAAAACAATAACGTGACTTTCGGTGATTTGATCTGTATCAATGCAGCAGCCGTACATCGACCAGAAAAATGCAAAATTTGCAGTTTTGCACGTGTTCGATGAAATCATCGCGAGACACGTCGCGACATGTTCTTGAAAAAATCATATTTGATGCTATTGCCCGATGAGGTGATCTAATCATGTTCTTGACAAAGAAATCACATTTATGTGGATTGTGGTGGTGGTCACCATGCAGCAGCCGTACATTGGCGCAATTTGCATGATTCGCATTTTTGTACGTATAAATAGTCTACGAGGATTCTAGCGCGTGCAGTCGAGAGTTTGAAACGGCATTGACACTGTGTGAAAAAATATGGACAACGCGGGAACAGACGGACGCTATTGCTCGTCGATTGTGCATAATCTTCGTGGCAGAGAGGCCGGTTTTCGAAACGTGCTCACTCGCACTAACATATGGTGTCACACGCATTGTCATGAGCAAATTTGGCATAAAGGTAGAGTTGCAGATGTAGCATACATTCGTACATGTTGGGGCACAATTACGGGCGGGATTCGTAGTGTTTATTATGATGAAGGACCAACAGTATTAACACGTATGATTACCTGGAGACCATCGACGTCACATTTGCCTATTGGAGGGGAGTGCAAAATAAAAAAGAGGTCCGCTGGAAACGACTACTGTTTACAATGTGGAGGGGAGTGCGAAATAAAAAGAGGTCCGCTGGAAACGACTACTGTTTACAATGTGGAGGGGAGTGCAAAATAAAAAGAGGTCCGCCACTGTTTTTTATCGCATTTGATCTGTGGATTTTATCTACTCCAGTTCTCAGAACATGAACTACTACGTTCCGATTCAGGATGAAACGTGCGAGAAACAGCACAATGAGTAAGTACCGCTAATTTTCGTATATACTTGTGCAAAAAAAAAAAAAAAAACTTTTATAAATATAATTGTATTTGTTTCAGTTTTGATAAACCCCGCCACGCGCCACGTATTTTGGGAAGGAGATTTGCCCTGACATCAACAGCATATAAATTTTTGGATGTTGGAATCAGCGCGGGACCTATGTCCTCTGTAGACATACTTATTGGCGATAACCGAGGCAATCGGATAATTCTGCCTCATGCAACGTGGACGGCTCTCATCGAAAAACGTGCAGATATTCAGCGACTTGTGCAGTCACCGGCGCCATCATCGCTTTCGTTTCGAGATCTGGAGCTTGTTAAAATATGCGACGCAGACATTGTAAAATTGACGTCGTGCGATACCAGCTTATACATGAAACCATCAACCGTACTCTTCCTGTTCGAACTAGAACATTGCGTTGAGAATGTGTATTTTCAACTACACCAAAATGTTCATGGCGTAAGTGAAAAATTTAAACAATTTGTAAGCATTTTACGCCAAAATTGTATCATCGATAAATGTAATGCAGTTAGAATCTTGCGTGAATTTTACGATAAAAATTCAATTATTGATTGTGAATTATTAGTCTACGCTTTAGATACTATTGTGTATAATGCGCTACATGATAAATAAATGCATATAATATGATAAAAAGTTTAAACAATTTTTCCTTTTCATTTTCCGTTTATCCCATTCCCTGTCATTAGAATTAAGCTGTCTTCGTTTACTTAAATGTAATATTAGAAATTAAATATCGCGAAAATCTAAATGATTAAATATCGTTTGCGAAGAAAAGATATGCAAACGGAGGCCGGGAACGCGAACGGGAGGGAGACAACGCGAATGGGGGCCGGGAACGCGAGAGGGACTGCGCGCGATCGTGAGCGAGAACGCGCGAGGGAAAGAGAACGGGGGACAGGGGCGCGAGAGAACGGGGGCCGGGAGCGAGAGAGACCGCGCGCGAACGGGGGCCGGGAGCGAGAGAGACCGCGCGCGAACGGGGGCCGGGAGCGAGAGGGACCGCGCGCGCGAACGGGGGCCGGGAACGCGAGCGGGTGACGTCACGC
The DNA here is from genome assembly GCA_030770225.1 of Temnothorax unifasciatus. NCBI lineage: Eukaryota > Metazoa > Arthropoda > Insecta > Hymenoptera > Formicidae > Temnothorax > Temnothorax unifasciatus. The sequence goes on along the minus strand of JASTWK010001793.1, from coordinate 4,367 downwards.
GGACCGCCGCGGCCGTTGCACGCGGTCGCCCCTCACCCCGCGGCGCGGCGAAAACGCGGTCACCCCGCGGCGCGGCGAAAACGCGGCCCCCTCACCCCGCGGCGCCGGAAAACGCGGTCCCCCCGCCCCCGCGACGCATGAAAACGCGTACCCCGCCCCCGCGACGCATGAAAACGCGGACCCCGCCCCCGCGACGCATGAAAACGCGGTACCCCCCTCCCCCGCCCCCGCGACGCATGAAAACGCGTTACCCCCCTCCCCGCCCCCGCGACGCATGAAAACGCGATACCCCCCCTCCCCCGCCCCCGCGACGCATGAAAACGCGTTACCCCCCCCTCCCCCTCCCCCGCGGTATCCTCCCTCCCCCTCCCCCGCGGTATCCCCCCTCCCCCTCCCCCGCGGTATCCCCCCCCGCGGTATCCCCCCCCCGCGGTTCCCCCCCCCCCCGCCCCTCACCCCCCCTCGGAGCTCCCGAGTTAGAACGCCTAGTTTACCTACTTGTCTGTGCGACGTTTACTGGCGTGCGTTTTCCAAGTCATTGGCTGCAAAAGAACTTTTTTGAATTTGAACCGACAATCGGCAACGTGAGTTGGCAGCTCTCTAAGCCGTGCTACAAAATGCGGCAGATGCGCAGACTGCGTAACGAGAAGAGGAACTTGTGGCAATCTTCGCCGGACAAGAGGAACTTAGCTTTTAAAACTGGTTGGAACACGGCTAAATCCTTCCAATATAAGACGAATCGCGGGGAATAGAGCCGTTATGCGGGAAAACGTGCGGTGAATTTGGTACAAAGAAGCCGATACTTTGACAATGGGTTTCGTTCCTTTTTTCCCAATTTAATTTAAGCGCGCGGAATTGAGGGACGACGACCAAAACGTAGTTTGGCCAAGTTTAAGGGGGAAATCGCGTTCCATCTTAAAATCTGTAAAGATTTGTAAAATTTGGGATACGAGGAATAAAGTTGAAATTAGAGTTACATTTCGGTGAACAGCTTTCGCAACATTATTATAGGATAACTCCGATATTTACGGGCGCTAAGATTTACGCTGCAGAATCAGAAAAAAATAGAAAGAATAAAGATATTTGCTCGCAATCACTTTGTTATGTGCCTTTATGCCATATTAATATTGTATTGTAATTTCAGTTCTTTACTGTTAATATTAACGAAACCGGCGTGAGTTAAATTGATTTCTCAATACAGTAAGTAGCGCAATTATATATTACGACCTATGTAAAATGATTACTGTAGGGAATGTAAAAGGTTTAATGGTTATTTCATGATACATAAGTGTAGAAGGATAGAAAAATAAAATACAGCAAATACAGTGCATAGCTCTTGTATTCTTTGCTTAGCTTGATATCTTGTATATCCCACCTGTTTGGGATATATGGTATTTTTTTTGCGGGATTTATGCCATAGTACAGACACTCTGTAAAAATCGAAATCTTCTGTTTTTTTCCTCTCCTTTTTTTGGATTATATAACAATAACCTTTAATGCATCTATCGTACTTCTATTTTCTTCTTAAAATTTTTCTGTTTTATAATTCAGAAAGGCTTGTCTTATGTCCCCTCGTTTGCGAGAAAACTATAGTGACTCGAAAGACCAGAGGGAAGGTATCGGAGTCCTCCCTCGCCTTTAGAGGCGCGAAAAAGCGAAAAGCGAAAAGCGAAGCGAATAAATTAAAAGGCGACTCACCGCCTGGCACGTATCTTGTACCTTGCTGGTCGCAAGGCCTAGTCGTCTCCTTCGTCCTCGATCTGCACTCCATGCAATAGGCAAGCAACAATAGGCAATAGGCAGGCAGGCAAAGCAATAGGCAGGCAGGCAAAGCAAGACAATTCGTGCTAGCACCGGGTCGATCCATGTGTGCCGTCTCAAGAAGAGCACTTAAAAATGAGTCTTGGACTTGTGGCTCCGAGGACTCGTCGTTATTAACTAGTACTGGGAGCGATCCTTCAAGCGTATCGCGAGCGAGTAATCGGCTCCTCGTTATCGCTACCATCGGCGGAAGAGCGATGGCAGTACCGATTGGTGAGTCACGCGTATCTCAATCAAAGCTCGATCGCGATCCGCCGACGTTTCGCGAGACAATAATTGCACAAGACAACGATCTCATCGACTAATGCTTACTAACTAACTATTTACAAAACAGTACCAAACATAATTTTTTTATTATTCTTACACCTTAATAAACTTTTTACACACATTTTTTAACTTATAATATTTTATTACGTTATTATAAACATTATTTGTAATTTTTTATAAGACGTATATTTCATCTATGAATGTCATATATCCCACCTCTATGAGATGTACACAAAAATGCAAGGATTTCTAAAAAAAATTTTGTTAAATATAAAGAATAAATATTTTATATTTTTAATTTTTTTTATAGTAATAGACATATAAACATACTCGATAAATTAAATTTTCTTTAGATGTGGCGTATATATACCGGAGTTACCCTACTAAATTTACGAATAGAAAGCAAAAATTCGAAGAAGATTTCGCTACTTTCGGTTCCGAATTAGAAAGGCTTTCTCAATTAGCCTATCCTGAGTGTCCCTACACAGTTCGAGACAAGATGGCGTGCGCTTAATTCATTTCTTCTCTTTCGGACAGATTCGTTAGACTTAAAAGGACACTTTTACAGATTTTTTAAAAAGTACCAGTACGTATTTTCCGAGAAGATTATTGCTGAAATTGTGAAATCGTAGAACACGTATCAATGTAAAGATTCTTCTCCCATTAAGCAGGTTTCTCGTCGAATTTCCTTACAAATGCAGAAAAAAATTGATAAAATTATTGAGGAAATGAAGGAGCAAGGAGTCATTGAGGAATCACAAAATCCGTGGGTTTTACCTATTGTTTTAGAAAGGAAAAAGACGGAACAATAAGATTCTGCGTCGATTGGAAGAAAAGCTTTCACTGGCGCACAGTACAATTGCGCACGTTGCAATTGCGCACAGTTCATTTGGACACATTTCATTTGCGCACAGTTCAATTGAACACCGTTGCTTTTGAACACAACACATATTATAAACTTATTTAAATAAATAAACGTTTGTTGCATTGGACACAGTTCTTTTGCGCACAGTTCTTTTACTCACAGTTGAATTGCGCACAGTACATTTGCGCACAGCTCATTTGCGCACAGTTTATTTGCACACAGTTCGTTTGCACACAGTTTGTTTGCACACGGTTTGTTTGCACACGGTTCGTTTGCACATAGTTCGATCAAGCGCATTAAAAATTACTACATACACGCATGCACGCACGCGCGTGCAAGTGGGGGCCTTCGGCCCCCCTCCCGCACCCGCCTCCGCCAGTAGGGAGAGTGGACCTCTTTCACAACTTAGTATGTACGCTTTATCGAACTGTGCGCAAATGTACTGTGCGCAATTAAACTGTGCGCAATTGAACTGTGCGCAATTGAACTGTGTGCAAAAGAACTGTCCAATGCAACATATGTTTATTTATTTAAATAAGTTAATAATATGTGTTGTGTCTAAAAGCAACGGTGTCCAATTGAACTGTGCGCAAATAAAATGTGTCCAAACGAACTGTGCGCAATTGAAATTTGTCCAATCGAACGGTGCTCAACTTTATATGTGCAATTATTCTTTTTATGACGCCATCGAAGGTTGGCGATCCAAATGGCCAACATAGTTTTAGATACTGTCATGCGAAAGATGTCCGCTGAAATACAGCCAAACCATCTTCTGACCATCTTTCAGCAAGGAATTTTGGCGCCTGCCGATGGATCTCTTTTCCTGAATCTTGCCTTGGATGATCAGTTGCAGGAGTTCGTATCTTTCTCCTTGCATTAGGTGTCCTATATATCTCGTCTTTCTCTCCCTGATTGCCAACATGAGTTCCTTCTGTTTCTGCATACGGCTGAGGACTTCCTCATTGGTTATTTTGTTTACCCATGATATGCGCAACATACGACGGTACAGATACATTTAAAAAGCATCTATTTTTCTTTCCGTATTTGGGTCAAGAGTCCAGCTTTCGCAACCGTATAACAGGGTAAAGAATATGTAGCACCTGATCGTACGGACCCTGAGATCCAAGCTTAGATCCGATCTCGTGAAGAACGTCTTCATACTTGCAAATGTTTTTTTCCTGCTCGATTCTTGATCTGATCTCTTTCTTAGGGTCATATAGACTGGTCAAAGATATTGATGGTTCAAAGATATTTGAAGGACGAGACTTGTTCCACAGTTTGCCCCCTTAATAATCAGATGTGCATGCACATGGTCTTTGAGAAAACCATGGTTTTGGTTTTCGTAGTATTCATGCAGAGGCCAAAGCTTTCACTGTGTCGAACTATGCGGTCTATCATGTTTTGCAAGTCTTGA